>JACGDI010005829.1:19954-59925 GCA_014898725.1 Jacaranda copaia
GATATGGTTCAAAATAATTAACCATAAACCAAGGAACAAAATGTATTAATTGATTTTTTTCAGTATCGAATTTATAAAATTCATTTGGAAAATTAAATTGTTGTTCTTTAGTAAAATTATTAAAAAACCAATCGCGAAACATTTTCCAACGGTTTTTATTAAATTCCATCTGTATTAACTTCCTATGACTAGATCCAGGACTAAAATCATATTTTATTTTAATCATTTAAAAACTTATTTTAAATGTGAGTATTTCTCATAGAAAAATTCATATCAGATTCTGTTGGTTTAATAGTATCATCACTATTATTATCCTGAATATTAAAACCATGTACAATATTAGATGAATTAATTTTTAATCTATTAAATCTAGTATCAAGATTATTATCTTTCCTAATATTAAAATTTGGTTCATTAAGTTGTGAAGTAAAATCCCCAAATGTATTTGGACTTTCAAAAGTATTATCTAACGGATCTATATAAGAAAAAGAAGTTCTAATAGATCTAGGTGTTTTAATTAGATTTTTATTAGACGAAAATTGAATTGAAATGTCTCCATCAGGAGTTTGAATTATTTGACAAACCTCTGTTTGTATTATAGGTTGAGTCGGAACAGTTTTTTCAATTAACCAATTATTAGAAAATTTTACTTCATCCCATTTAATAGGACGACGAGTTGTTATATGAGATTTACAAAAATTAGTTTCAATTAAAATGGTTTCATTAACATTTTTATTAATCATTTTACACATAGGATTTAAAGTGTAAAGTAGCTTATAATAAATTCTATAACAAATACAAATCGTTTCAGTGTTAGGCATATAATTATAACCATGCAATTTAACATTCAAAGTAACAGCATGTAAAATATTAACATCAGAAAGAGACAATTGCAAATTTGGATAAACATCAAAATAGATCAGGGCATGTGCCAGACTGGATTGTATAATACTCATCAAAGAATACTTCCAATTTAAATTACGAGCATCCTGCAATATAGCAACAAAACTATCAGGCAAATTATCAAGAGTAAGTGGCTTAAAAGCAACTTGAATTAAACCAATATGAAGAAAATGATACTCAAATCTATACTTATCAATATCAAATCTATGCAATAACTGTAAAGAAATATCATCTTGACTAAGAGAAATAGATTCCTTGGTGGTTCTAACAATTTATTTTAAACCAATTTTTTCAAAAGTACCCAATTTATAAATAAATTTGGATCCATTTTAGGAATGGTCCATTTATTAAGAAGATCTATATTTTGAGGAAGATCAATTTCTTCCAAACAAGTATTTTTAATAGAGGAAGTTTTTCCTTTGAGAAAATTCATTTTTAGGAATGATGTTAAACAACCAGAAAAATATACAATCTTTAATACATGGCTCTGATACCAAATGGGGACAGGATCTTTTGAGAGAGGACAAGATTTCGAACGAATTCACAAAACACGACATATAGTCGAAATGCAGGAAACAATTACTCAACTATCTAATAATCAACTGATGCTTCCAGATTACTAATGTATATAATTAAGGCGCTTTTCAGCACATTAATAGATGTTGCATACCGCCTCATCAGTACCTTAAAAGGTGCTACACAGCGCCTCAAATATGGCTAATGTCAGCCTTAACAAAGGTTGACATCACTCTAAGATTTAAAAATGTTATATTTTTTAAAAAAATAAATAAAATCAAGTTAGATTAATAAAGAATATATTATAAAAATTTAATTTAGAATATCTTACTTTATATTTTAAATTTAAATAAATAATTTTTGAAAAAAATTAAAAATGAGCCCAAAAATGTATTATAATTTTTTTATAAATTTACTATTAATAAAATTCAAGTGTTTGAAGCATGTTTCTCTTTTTATTTTTGTTTTTATTTTCAGTAAAAATCTACACAATCTTTGTTAATTTACATTAAAATCTATAAAGATCATAACAAGGTTTTTTTTTTGTTCCTTTCTTTTTTGTAGGATCCATGTGATCTGAGTGTTCTACACATGCAATCTATTCATCAGTCAAATAAGTATTTGCTGTGGATGTCAGAACCACTCTTGTTGTGAGGTGAGGAGATAGTTCTTTTTGGAATATCATATGTAAAGTAGAACTACATGTCTATGTTTTAATTTGTTACATGAGATGAGATTTTATGGTGTATATAGTTGTGGGCACTTTGATATTGATCTACACTTGATCACTCCTTTAATGGAGAGATGGCACTCTAAGATTCACACCTTCTATTTTCATGTTGGAAATGTTACAATTACACTTCAAGATGTAGCAGTCTTATGGAACTTACCAATACGAGGTCGGCCTATTACTAGTGTAGACACTAACTTCACTTCAAGATGATTAATATCATGTATCATTTTTATTGGTTCATAATTTTAAAGTTCTAATTTGTACTTCAACTATCTCTTAAGAAAATGAAAATATTGGCTTATAATGTTGGATATATTTAATTTTTATGCGTGTTATATGTAACACCAAACATAAGTGAAATGTAAGTCTTTTGTTTTAATTTTTATGGGTTTTAATTTGCATTTCAACTATCTCTTAAGAGAATGAGAATATTGGCTTATAATGCTATATATAATTATATTTTTATGGATTTTAGTCTTTTAGAGTGTAATTGAAATGTAATATAGATTACAATAGTTTGAAACTTTTGAAAAGAAACACCAAAATTTTTCTTCCCAGTGAGCTAGTTTTTTGTCATTTCAGAAGAGTAGTTATTCATTTCTGAACGACTACTCTTCTGAAATGACAAATCCTTTTTTTTTTCTCATTTCCATTTTGATAGGTGTCCACGCACACTTGATTTGATGTTATATTTGACATTTAAAATTTTCTATTTTTTATTTAAAAAATTGACCAACAAGGGTGTTGGCCACACCTCTTCTGTACCACCCCAACAGTGCATGACTGTTGGCCAACAACCAACACTCATGCTTGTTCAATCATTGGGAAGGAAAATTTTTGTTTTCAATGAGTCAATTTTTTGTCATTTTAGAATGGCTACTCTTACTTATTTCCTTCCCAATGAGTTGGTTTTTTGTCATTTCATAAGAGTAGTCATTCATTTCAAAATGACTAGTCTTCTGAAATGACTTATCTTTTTCTTTTTTTAATTTTCCTCTTATTACTATTTTCAGAGATATGCCTACATGTTACTTTCATATTTGATATTTAATTTTTTTTTCAGCAAAAGTTAAAATTTTAATCCAACAAGAGGCGTGGGTCCACACCTCTTATGTTTTCTGTTTGCAAGAAAAGGTTGAAGGTTAACTTATAAAATAAAAGAAAAAAAATAGCACTAGAGGCTCTTGTATGGTATTTTATAAAAAAATAAATCAGAACAAGAGGCGTGACTACAAGCCATGTCTTTTGTGATATTTTTTTTAAAAAAAAATTGAAATGAAGAGACGTCTCTTGCGGTATTTTTTTTTTAAAAAATCTAAAATTAAAATGCCACATATCTTAATTTGGCAAGAAAAAAAAAACAAAAAATAAATGGGTAGCCTCGCCTTCCCTTAGTTTTGCAAAGCCCCCCATCTACCGTAGTTTTGCAAATTTTTTTCCCCACCATATTTATATAATTTACCCTACAAGAAAATAGTAGTGATACTACACTATTTTCCCTACACTATTATACAAGTATAGTAATATAAATACCTCCCTACATTTTTTGATTAGGTGTAGGAAAGAAAAAATAATTCACTTTTTTTATATTTTTCATCCATAAAAATGTGTTGGAGTCTAAAATTTGGCTCCAATAGTTTCCCTACACTTTTATACAAGTGTTGTAATAGATATGTTTTCCTACATTTAATCATTAAGTGTAGTAAAAATAAAATATCTAATTTTTATTTATAAAAAATGCTAAAATTTTGGCTCCAAAAGTCTTTTTCCATTTGCAATTGCTGCCCCTTTTCATTCCTCGCCCTCCCACATTTTGCTATACAGTAGAAATCCCTAGCACCACCACTAAGGGTGTAAACGAGTCAAGCCGAACCTGAATCTAGCAGGTTCAAGCTTGGCTCGTTTATTAATTCGCGAACTTGAACTCAAGTTGAGTTTCGTCGAGTTTAAAAAGCCAAACTCAAGCTCGACTCGTTAATATAGACGAATGCTCGGTGAGTTTTATTGAACTTGATTTGATAAAACTAATTATAGAGAAGGAGAAAAGCTCGATTCATTAAGCTCGAACTCAAGTTCATATATATTCGAATTAACTAGAGCTCATTTAAACTCAACAAAATCTATAATTATAAATTTTTTAAATAATTTTATTTTATGTTTTTCTAAAAATAAAAAATTGAATTATTATTATTTTCTTATCTTTATAGATTTTATTATATTGGCTTAGATTATAATTGTATACATGTGTATGTATATATAATAAAAAAGTTTGCTTAGGCTCGCGAGCTTTTCGATCCAAATATTATTGAGCTCGACTCAACTCGTTTAACTGACGAACTCAAGCTTGGCTCAACTTGGCTCGACTCGAGCTTGCAAAGATCGAGCCGAATATGAACTTTATCAAGTCAAACTCAAAATATTCACAAATATTTTCATTTCATTTACACCCTTAACCACCACTACAGACCTACACACCACCATCACATACGTTCTGTCACAAACACACCACCATCACTCCTCTATAGAAACTTATCTACACCACCACTATCACACGCATATGTGCCAGCACCACAAAAACCACCGTCGAACTCTTTGCAACAAACCTAGACACACACTAACCACACACACAAATATAGGTACAAACTCTCACACTCTTGTGAATTTCATCCTATTCACCATGTTTTTTTGATTGATTTTGGTTATTCTATTCTAATTTTTCAACAAAAATTTCTAGGTTTCAATGATTTTATCTTATTTTTAAAAATGCTCTCATATTGTGCTTGTTAGAAAATAATAGATGACTTTTCTCTTTGTGCTTGTTAGAAAATAAAATACAGATTTTCTCTCTCAAATATTTTGGAATTTATGGTTTCTCTGCTTTTGGGATAACAGTTGCTTCGTGTTCTATCTGCATATGTTGCTCTATCAGGGGATTTGATAGCAATGGCCGATTTCATAGTTCTCTAGTTTCTTTCTTGACTCGAATTACACTAGGGGACTGGTTTCTGATTGCTGGTGGTAGGGGAGGATTAGTTCTCTGGTTTTTGCATATACTGGTAGCTTTATGATTGCTTTTGTGATGCAGGCTAAAGCTGCCTTTGCTGCAAAGATTTTTCTCAAAGTAGCTTCCTTTTACGTAAAGGTAAATTTTTTCTTTGCCCTTGTTCCTTCCAATCATGCGGTGCTCTCTATATGTGTATTTCTGACTATCTATGGATATCATTTACAAATGCAGATAGACAATCTATGGCGTATGTTTATGAGCTTAGAAATGATGTTGATATAGGTTAGAATGAGACGGTACATAATTTGGTTTTATATTTCTAGTTGTTTAACTTAAATTACTATTTGAAAACTAAATTTGGAAATGTCTCTTACACATTATTTGTTGCAGTTGTTTCAACTATTTTGATTGGACAGTAATCAATATGTGCAGTTATTGCATGTGATAGTAAGAATAAGACTTCTAGTTTGCAATTCAGTGGATCCATCTAAACAAGTTTAGGTGGAATTATACTTTCACTTAGAGGTATGTGCAAATAGGATAAGGATAAATATTAGTTGGACTGCAACTTTTGATGCGTTGGGGGATTGACCTAGTGTGAACTTGTTTGGGGTGTAAATAGAGCATTTATTGGTTTGATTCAACTAGGATGAGCCTTAAGATTGATCATTTGCTTAATATATATTCACTTGTGTTTAACTTTGGTCAAATATCTGGTGGGAAACCAGTATAGGCAAGAAAGAAACTAGAGAACTATGTAAGAAACATATATACTTTCTAGAATTTCTAATTGCTACTTCTTAACTAATTTCTATTTCCCAATATATATCTTCAAATTCATTGCTGCTAGCACTCATATCTCAATTGACAAAATCATCGGAACCCTGCCTCTCTGTGCTCTGCGAACAGAGTGTGGTCTCAGCAATCTGTGTATCATTGTTTGTAAAATTTGTAGATTTACTTAAGAATTCACTGGTTTCGTGGGCAAAGTGGTCTCATTTCTGGTGTTAACATTAATGGTAAGAAGTTAAGCTTTTGGTTTTCGTGTTAGAGAAATGGGAAGGTTTTATATAATAAACGCAACTTCAATCGAGAGAAACTACTTTAATTTTATTTCATTTACATTTTATGCTAAGAATCGGTATATCGACCTTAATCTGTTTACCGATTGAGATTTAGGCATTAATTATATTTTCTATAGTACATGACTATACTCAGGAGTTAAAACCTGTGACTGCTTCATGTAAATTAATTGCCCAAAAGAAGACAAGTCATGGAAACTAATACTTAATGATGACAAGTAATTCTTAAAGAGGATGGCTGAAGAGACTTCCCATGTGGTTTTTGAAAATTTTTGCCAACAAAATTTAGTATATTGAGTATCTTTCCGGTGGAAAGTGGAGTAGTCAGAAATCATAGAGCGTTAAGTAGTTGTGGAGTCAAGTCCTTGCACTCAGAGGAAGATGGCAGAACTTCAATTGGTCGGTTTTCCTAAATTTTTTATTTCTTCAGACTTGAGTTCTGTGCTTACAAAGTTATTTGAGGTGTATGAGGTTGATAGGTTAGATCCACTAGAGGCATTAAATTATTTCTTTTTCTGGGTCAAAATACAACTTAAGACAGATAATATTAAGATAATCAAAATGATTCATATGAACATAGGTCTTGTTTGTTGTGTCATTAAGGAGAATATGCATGTATACACGTGCGTATACAATCTAAAAACTTTGTGAATAATGCCCCTGATCGCAGAAGGAACTATTTTTAATGCTTTCATTCAGTTAGTTAGTTTTAACCACCTAGAGTAGCCTTTAGTGCTTTTGTGTATATACCCCTAATTTTCCATTCTTGAGGGCAGTTTTTGGCAATATACAGATTGCGAATTCTTCTCTGCAACCTTCTATGAAATATTCTTTCATCTTTCTCTCTTCAAAAGTGGGGTCTCATTCCCTTGTACATTCTCCTTTCTTTGCATTCTCTCCATCCCGGTTTATTTGTGTGAAGAATTAAGAATGCATTTGGTTAAAGTATCTTTATAGGGAAATTTATAGTATATTATTTAACATGTAATTGATTGTGATTATCATTCATAGTATATGCAAAAAAAATATATATATTTTTTGTTTATTATTATTCATGATTTTTTTCCCTGCTGTTTTTATGACTGTCTTTCAGACATATGTATATCACCAACACCCCACAGCCCACAAATAAGTATATATGTTTCTTACTAATCCTCCCCCTCCACCCCACCCCACCCCCAATCAAAGAGAAAAACGTATATATGTTTCTCGATCCCAACTGGATATTTATATGTATACATGACAAGCCCAAATCATTTCTCACGAACGTTATTTAATTGGTCATTGGCACAAACTCATAGTAAATGATGACTCATGATGTCTCATTTTCTTTTTCTTTTTTCTTTTTCTCTAGCTTTGGAAAATGTCTGCACCAGCTCACTAGAGGAGTAGTCTACACATTTTTTCATTAAAATGGCTATATATAATGCCATTTAATCAATTAGATTTGCCCATCCAACCTTACTTGAGAACAACATCCCAAAACTATTATTTATTTATTTATTTGCTAATTAATTTACTTATTTGTTTATTGCAAATAGTAAGGTGAGATCCATACTGCTTTCATATCACTGAAGAATGAAGATATTATTCTTGATAAGACATCAATATAATTATCTTGATGAATTTTATATATATATATATATATATATGTCCTTCAGAAAATGTCATAATTTACAAATAAATATTTATATATTATCATTATATATTTGAAATAAAAGTTGATGGTTTATCTTGTATAATTTATTTACTCATTATTGGCATGTACTATTAATTAATTGCAATATTCCTAGCATTGGTTGCAGTCCCATGGGGAACAAGGTGAATATTGTCTGTGCTACCAAGACATGAATATTCACTTAACCTTAATATTTTATAACTGAATATGTGAAATGATGATAGGTTCATTGTTTATTCAAAACCAAGAATTAAGATCTGAGATCTAAATTGGCATTTTTCCTTCTATTTAATTTTTTGATTAATTTGTTGTTGTGGTACCTATGTTCGTATATATGATCACAACAATGAGATCATTATGGACCTAACGTAAATAGTACTTCATTTCTAAAATGATATTTGTAGCGCCCCCTCTTGGAATAACACCAAAGTTGAGGCACTAATACGATCAATTATTAAATATGCACCATCAAAACCATAAAACTCACAAAAGTATTATACTCAATAATAATAATATCAATAGTGTCAAAATCTTACAACAAATTTTCAATCCAAAATGTAGAAGCTATATCATAGTGCGGGACATCATAACAAGAAGTTCAACAATATTCAAACCAAAATGTCATTTCTAGTACCATAGGTCATACATATAAACCATGAATATATTAGTCATCATGACACATCACAACATCTTTAACCAAGTAACCCATAGTGCAGCCACATATACAAATACTTAAACAAACTTCTTCTCAATCGTCATCTATTAAGTTTGTCAGCCATCGGTTTCCATTGTCTGTTACTTGCTTGAATAGAAACAATAATATACGAGGGTGAGTCTTAAAGACTCAATGAGGAAAAAGCAAGGCAATGTATGATCAATTGAACATCAAGATTTCCTTTTTCACATAACTAATAACAACGTAGCACAATCAATAGGACAATGTCAAAGAAGGCATTGAAGGCAACAAAACACTAATAAATGCTAGGTTGAAGGCTGAGACCGTTGGCTCAATGGCTTGTTCATCTCAACCAATCCTACTCAGAAGGTTTAGGGACTTCTTAACCGATCACAATCGGGAGGTATAGTGTGGCACGTTAGCCCAAAACGTCAAACCGATATAAGTTGAATACCACTCTAGCCTTATTGCTCTAAGAACATAATACAATTTCAAGGAAAGCAAACCCAGTCACATATGCAAGTCAATAAATCAAATATAACATGCATATTAAAACATTCTTATTCCTCCGTAACCATAGAATATCATATCATTTCAATACATTAATGGGAATTCGATAGTTTGAGCATGACAGCTCAACAATAACAATAGCTCAAGCATAACATCTTAGCATCAATAATAACTCAAGCATAACAGCTTGGCATCAATAATAGCTCAAGCACGGTAGCTTGGCAAGGCACTCAACCAATATTTCACTAATCCACATGCTTTTCAGTTCATTCAATCAATCATTTAATATGCCAACAGGGCATAATAACAAGTTTATAGAACGATTTCAGTAAGTCAATATGTACGGCAACAATCATATCAATCAAGGAAGCTAACTGGGGTAATGACAATTCACGACACAATCTAATCGATATGGTAACTATGAGACACAGACTTGTTCATGGTATTAGAACAAAATGAATCATAGTTTCCAAATGATTTCAATACACGATATGACAATAGTATGATTTATAAGTTCAATGGTTAGCGGTGTTTAATAAACGATGACCAAGATAAGAAAACTTCACAGGGCTCAGATAGAAACAATAAGCAACAACGAAAGTCAAAATAATATAACCACATAGGGTTTAGATAACAACAATACACAATATCGAGAAGCCAAGTAATAGAACCCATAGGGCTCAAATAGCTACAATCAACAATAATGAGAATCAAAGTAACAGAACCTCACAGGACTCAATTCCAATAATATTGCCTTACTTAAGGAATTACCAAGGTGGCAGATCCTCACCTTAATCATGTTCGCAACATAGTCAAACTCTATTGGTCGTCAAGATCAACACCTTCATCGCCTATTCAAAAGAATAGCCTTAAATCAATATCTATGATCAACCCGAGCAATCATCAATGCCTAGAATTATATCCATAACAACCTAAGTTTGAGTAATTATTCTATGGGTGTTCGATATTAATCATAGTAATCCAGTTACCAATAATATCATAATTTTAGTCAATTAATTTATAGTTACTTGAAATTAGGGTTTTCTTATACCTACTATACTTTATAATCTATAGTTTACATGAAATAATAATATTTGAAATCACTAGGCTTATATAATCGATCAAAGTTGTTCTGATTATATACTAGGTATCCTGATCGATCATTTCTACCAAGATATACATAAATATAAGGTTCGATGATAATCAAAACACATATATATACACATGCTATCACACATATATATTATCATTATATACTGATATCTCCCAAATGAGTCAAAATCTCGAAGATTAGCTCATGTGCATTCACTCCTGAGAACAAGATGAAGATTTTGACCCTGGGTCTCCGTCCGCTGATGTCAAAAAGTTCAGAAACACCACTTCTAGAAATCTCTCATCGAGAGCTTTCCAATGGTACCCTCTGTTTCCTATTTAACCACTGGAAAATGGGTCAACCATCGCCTAAAAGTTTCATGACCACTTAGCTCTACTGTCTATTTCCGCCTTCACCGCCGTCAATCTCTGTCATGCAAGACCACCACTCAACTCCCCTTGACGAGTACTCCACCATGCACTACTCAAACTAGCCAATGGTCACTAAAAAATGACAAACCCACCTACCCCTTTAAGAGCCCTCCTTCTCAATCACTTCAGCTGTGCGTCTCCGATGGCCGCTCACCGTGGATGATGGTATGGTTGGAGAGAGGGTGAGAAGGTGGTCATGATGGTGGTGTTGGGTGGAAGAAATAAGATAGTCACAGGTGATGTTGGGGTGGTGAAGTTGCCAGTAAAGAGAGAAAAGAAAAATTGGTGAAGGTTGATCAAATGGAGAAATGAAGACTCGATCACTATTTGTCATTTTCATTCATTTTTTTTAAAATCCAATTCTTAAAATTTCCAATTTAGCCACTTAATATTACAAATCTTTACAATATGCCCTCTCATGATAATATTAAATTTTTAACTCTTTATTATAAAATAAATAGTGCAATTACACACATTTTTGAAATCTTACAAATTAATTAAATCATTATAAAATAATATTATAAATAATATTAAATAAAATATTATGCGAATATAGGGGTGTTACAATATTGAATATTTGTTAATTCAATTCTTTATGTTGAGTATTTTATTGATCTATCGTTAAAACTTTTTGATCTATTCAGAATGATGAAGAAAATAATATTAACAATTCTACAAGGTCACAAGTTTTCTTAATCCTATATTTATGTTTTTTGTTTTTTTTGTGGAAACAGAATCTCGTGCTTTCTTATGGTATTGCTGGTGGGGGAATATTCCTATTGTCCTTGATACTTCTTGGAACAACAAAACTTCAAGTCACTTACCAATCTTAGCTTTTATATGAATGCATGCTAAAATATAGATAATTAAATGCACGAATGAGTGATTGAATACTTGAGTTTATCATTTTTTCATATTTTTAAATACCATTTTCTTAATTTTATATTTGCATCCTAGGAAATGAATAAGGCTAAACTTTCATAATCGTATCTTATGTGGAAAATATTAAAGGTTGTTAGTATCAGGTTAGATGCAGGAACCAAACTCAAGAAGTAAAATAGCATGGACTATGTACAAAGACTTTTTTGACATGTAGTATTTGACTTCATCTTTCCTCTAATTTATCAAAATCAAAGTACTTTACTCATTCGATCTTAAGAAAAATTGTCCTGCATATACCTATAATTATTAAGTGCAAGACATGAGTCTTGCGGCACCCCTCCCCCCCTCTTGGGGCATTACCCTAATCAGAGAAGTTACTAATTCAAGCTTGCAATCTATTCAAATGATAACTAGAAAACTTGAAATTTAATCATCCCAAAATAAAACAAGATCATATACTATAAATAAAATCAAAAAAATTCTAGAGGCGTTACAAGTCTAATCCATATGTGAATAAATAGTGGACCGCTTTTGTCAAAATTTGGTAATTATTATTTTCCTGCTTTTGTCAAAATTTTTATTTTATTTGTTGAGTACCTAGATTTAACTTAAAATTCATGTTTACTTGACTTTAACAAGTTTTATTGGATGAAGAATAATGGGATGTTTGGTTTGAAGACAGAACTACTTGTGATTTTTTTTTTTTTTTTTTGAATGCACTCAGATATATTCTATGTCACATTTAAATAGAAAACTATGATTTTTGTGTTTATAATTCTAGTTTATTTCATCTTGAAATTTGTTGACATGGATGGCTTGGACCTTGTTTTTAGGTGTAGAATTTTTATTATTAATGCAATCTTACATTTAGACTATATGGAGCAACTTCTAGCTAGTTCATTTTTTTATCTTTTTATCTTGTTTGATGCATAAATTTATATTGTAAACAATTTCTTAGGAATAAGGTACTCTACAAATTCAAGTATATATAGTATAATTAAATTTGCTATATTGAGACACTTTTGAGTATTCAGTGAAATATAGTTACATATTTGTATTGATGCTAAAAAATGTCATTATATCACATTGTATAGGACACTTTTATGTGTAATAACACTTTTAGGAATTTTAGAGAGACACATTTAAGTGTCTAATAAAAGACTATAGGGTCACTTTTTATAGTCTTGAAATTTTGATAATTGAACACCCAAAAGGATCATTATATCATAAATAGTGACACTTTTAAGTGTTTAAATATGATCCCAAGTGCACCCATATTCTCCCACCCTATTTTTGTCTCTTTTTATATATACATGAATGTATACTTTAAATGATCTTTAGATCTTAGAATCTCTTGCATGTAAATGACATACTTATTAGTTTACTATTCAATCTTTATTAATTAAATGATGTTATTAAATGCATGCTTTTTTTTCTTACTTTTTTTAGCAACTAACTATTTCATTTTTTTAAAATTTTGAACCAGTTACCAATCATTTGGTGGTTATATTTAGTTTAGATATGGATAAAACTTGGATGAATTTACGAAGGGCAAGTAATGCATATGAAGCAGGAGTTGACGGATTCCTTAATTTTGCATTTTCACATTCTAGTACTGATGGAATGATTTTATGTCAGTGTAAAAATTGTAGCAATAGGTTAAGCAAGTCCAGAGAAGTAGTAAAGGATCACTTAATTTGTGATGGTTTCATGAAAGGTTACACAAGTTAGCTAGCACATGGTAAACTTAGATTTTTTGCTATATCTTCAACAAAAGCACCTACTATAATGAATGTTCAGGATGACATCCAAGGATTATTGCATGATATGTTTGGGCTTATAACTAATGATGATTGTGTTATGGGTGGTTTAGATAAAGAATCTAATGTTGAGATGGCAAAATTCAATAAGTTTCTTGAGGATTCTCAACAAAAGTTGTACCCTGGTTGCAAAAAATTCTCAAAACTTTCTTTCTTGATTTGAATGCTTAATGATAAGTGGACTAATAAATCATTTACAATGATGATTGATTTGTTGAATGAAGCTTTTCCTAAAGGTGTGCAACTACCAAAATCTTGGTATGAAGCAAAGACGATAATTAAAGAATTAGGCATAGGTTATGAAAAGTATGATGCATGTCAAAATGACTGCATATTGTATAGGGATGTAGATCAATGGATGACTGAATACAAAATATGCCATGAATCTAGATGGATTAAAACAATAGAAGGTAAAAATGTTGCATCTAAGACTTTATGGCATTTTCCTTTAAAACCAAGGTTGCAACGGTTGTTCATGTCACCTAAAACAGCATCATTTATGAGATTGTATGCTAAGGGTTGTCCCAAGGATGATAAAATGAGACATCCAGCAGATTCTCCAGCTTGGCACACCTTTAACTACTATTATTCTGAATTTGCAAAAGATCTCTGCAATGTTAGACTTGGGTTGGCTTCAGATGGATTTAATCCCTTTCAAACTATGAGTGTACAACATAGTACATGGCCAGTTGTGTTATTGCCATATAACTTACCTCCTTGGATATGCATGAAAAAAGCTTATTTCATGTTATCATTACTTATTCCTAGCCCAACTCAATTGGGAAATGACATTGATGTGTATTTGCAACCTTTGATAGCAGAGTTGAATGAACTATGGGATGTTGGGATAAAAACTTATGATGCATATCACAAGAAAAAATTTCAAATGCATGTTGTATTATTGTGGACAATTAGTGACTTTCCTGCCAATTATGACTTGTTTGGTCATCAAACTAAAGGGTATTATGCCTGTCCATCATGTCATAAGTCTATATGGTCTATGCAATTACATTTTTCTAAATAAGAGTGCCATATGGGTCATTGCCCATAGGGATTCTAATTCTTTTGATGGGACTAAAGAATTCAGGGGCCCTTCTTTTCAATTGACTAGACAATGATACTCGATGAATTGAATAATTGTGATCCCATCAAATTTGGAAAGAGGGTGACTAAGAATCTGGAGTTACCAAATGGTTGGAGAAAGAAAAGTATCTTTTTTGATCTTCTTTACTGGAAAGATAACTTGGTGCGTCATAATCTTGATGTCATGCATATTGAGAAAAATGTGTGTGATAGTCTTCTTGGCACTTTTTTAGATTTACAGGGAAACTCAAAAGATCACTTATGTGTACGTTTGAACTTACAAGATAAAGGCTTTAGACCAGGTCTTCATCCTAAAGAAAGAGAATCTAATAGATCTATATTGCTTGTTGCTTCATACATAATGGATAAAAAGGGGAACAAATTTTTTTTCAAGGTTATAAAGAAAGTAAATGTTCCCAATCGTTATTCTTCTAATATATCCAAAAGTGTAAAGCTTAAGCCAATCAAATGTTTTTGTCTAAAAAGTTATGACAATCACATTCTAATGCAACAACTACTTCAATGAGCTCTGTGAAGAGTATTGCCAAGAGTGTGTGCCAACCTTTGATTCAATTATGTCAATACTTTCGAGACTTGTGTTCTAAAGTTCTTCGACCTCATGACTTGTTGCACTAGAAAATGAGATTACAGAGACATTATGCCAACTTGAGAAAATTTTTCCTCCAACCTTTTTTGATATTATGGTGTATCTATGCATTCATTTGGCCAATGAGGTTAGGCTAGCAGTCCAATGCATTATTATTAGATGTATCCAATTGACAGGTACTAAATTTTTTCCTTACTAATTATTTTTTTTTTTTACTTCTTTTCTTTCTCATACTTAAAGTTGATAAAATTCAAGACTAAAATAAGAAATGTGTAATCTCTTAGGGATTGGTCCACTTTAAAATCATATGTACGAAATAGGAGTCATTTAGAAAGTTCAATAGCTTAGGGGTACATTGTAGATAAATGTTTGACATTTTGCTCCTTGTACTTTTCAAATGATGTGGAGACCAGATTTAACCAAAGTGGAAGAAATGATGTTGAGAATGAAAATTGCAAAGAAGGGTTGGATATCTTTTGGATGTTAGGTTGTCCTATTGGATAGACAGAAATTGTTTAAGTAGATGTCAAAGTGTAGGCACAAGCACATTGATATGTGGTCAATTGCAAACACATTGATCAATATATTAAGTAAGTTGTCAATTTATATTGTTTGTATGTTTTATTTAGTAAAGTATAGCTAATACACTTGTTTAATTACAGTAGTCACAAGACAATGGTTATTAGCCAACATCTTTGTGCTTCAAAGCATCAAATTCAACGTATTCATAACGAAACATTTGTGTCTTGGTTTCTGGAACATGTAAGTTGTCACTTAAATTTACTTTAGGACATGAATATGTTGATTTAGCCTTAAATGTTATATAATCATTTTATGTTTGTTTTATTTTTTCATAGGTTGAAAACATGGACTTGGATGGCGATGATCTATTTCTAAGGGTTCATAGTTAATGGATTTAGATTTCATACAAAAGATCGTGAGAAAATTAGAAAAACTCAAAATCATAGTCTTATGGTCTCAGTAGTAACTTTGAGTTTTGCTAGTAGAAAAGATAGTAATTCAACTGTGGGCTAATTAAGCTAATATAGGGTTATTAAGGATATAATCGAGATAGATTATATGGGAGGGAAGAAAGTTTTGTTATTTGATTGTGATTGGGTTTCAAAAAGCAAGTGATAGAAATAAAATGCGGATAGATTTTTCTTGTCAAACTTTACAAATGTAAAGTGTCACAATGAACCTTTTGTACTTGCATCTCAAAGACAACAAGTCTTCTATATTGAAGATCCTATGGATCCAAATTGGCAGGTTGTGATGAAATCAATGCCAAGAGATCAATATGACATGATAGAAAAGGTTGAGGTTGATGTTGAATCGAAACAAGAAAGAGTTCCAACATCTTGTGGTAATGAAGAAGTTGTTTAGGTTAGAGATGATGTAGTTGGAACTAGAGTTGACGTGCCAATAACATCAATTGTGGAGATGTTAAAGCACAAAAAGAGATGGATAAATTAAAGCTCCAAAAGGAAAGACCTTTTACTGCTTAATTTGTTGTGTTATTGTGTTGATTACTTGCGAGCTTAGCTATGAAAATTATATATATTATTTTTATTTGAACACTTGATGCATATAATTTTTGATATATCTGTTGAAATAGAATGTGCAACATAAAAGTTGTTTACTAGGTTGGATGGTTTGTTCATCTTTTAATAGTTTATTTAGTTGATTGAATACTTTATTGTTTGATTTCAATTTCTAGAGTGTAAATCTTTGTTCTTTTTCCTTTAATGCTATCATGTACATTGTAGAATTATATTTTGTTTCAATAGTGATGGTTAAAAAGGTCCCAAAGAGAAAGCGCCAAGATGGACCAAGATGTGATGCTAATCAACAAAGAGAAAGAATGACATATTCCACATCAAGTCTTCAATCTACATGCCCAACTTCAAGAATGCTCTTCATTTTTAGTTAATCTACGTGCAATTAATTTACATAGTTTAGTTTACTTTTTTTTCCTTTGTTTGGTAATGTTTATGTGATAATTAAATGAAGAATTTGATCATGGTGATAGTTATTTGTAAATCAATGCATTAATGAGTCGCAAGGTAATGTTATCTCCTTATAATTAGTGTTTATGCTTAAAATTACTACGTTATATTATAGATCAAGTGTATTTTGTAATAGGTGCACACAAGGAACGAAAAAGGATGAAATGAGCTATTTATATGCCTGAGATTTGGGTATTAGCTTCTGGTGTAAGACTTCTAGTTGCATGCAATAAGTATGGGCAGCCTATTGATGGCAACAGATCAAAATTTGCTTACTTTTTATGTGTGTTCTATCTAGAACACACATATGCTCCAATTGATGTCTTAGATTGGTGTAAAATGCCAACAACTAAAAAACAAGACATGTTAGATTTATTAAAGGTAATTTTAGAACTTTCTATGTTATGGTATCTCATTATGTGTTGAGTTTATCTAATTATCACTTTTGAATCTAGGATAATTTATTTAATAATAACATTTGAACATAGGAGAAGTTTGGTTATCCTTCTGGCTTCGATGAATGGATATTGCAATCAATCAGCACTAAGTGGAGAAATTGGAAGTTTGATTTGAGGTATGATTATTTTGACCCTACACTTTGAATTGAAGATTTATAAAAAAAGAGAGATGAAAGAGTCAATGAAGAGCAATGGAAAGGGCTTATCATGTATTGGCTATCTAAAGAGGGAAAGGTACAAGCAATAATGTGATTTTTTTAATATCAATATTTGTCAATGTTGTTTTTTAAATTTTCATTATAATTTCAAAAAGCTAGTATTCATGGTCAAGAAAGTAGAAAGTGCAAGATAGTACATCATAGTACAAGAAGAAGATCTTTTGCACAGGCTCGACGAGATGAGGTAAGAAAATGGATTTTTGGTTTTACCTTTTAAGCATATTTTTATTATTCATTATATATGGATTAAAGTTAAAGATTAACATTAGTAATAAATAAAATTTTGCAAATCATATCATTAAATTAGGAGAAAAAAATTAACCGTAAACCAACTCAAGTATAGACTTACAAGATCTATTACCATATGGAAAATGGTGGAGAGGCTAGATGAGTAATGGTAAGTACTTTAGGGAATTCATCTTATATTATTCTATTATTGTTGCAAGTTAAGTTAATGATATTTGTGTTCTTATGTTTATTAGGAAACAATGCAAGAATTATGTAATGAATTAGTGGATCCTTCACAAGATGTTATTTCAAGAGACTATGTTTTTGCTAAAGTTACAGGTCCAGATAAGCTAGGACATGTTGGCATGATGGGACATGGGGTAACTCCATCAAATATCTTTGATATGGTTCCTTCATGAAAAGCATGCTACAAAATGCTTATGGAGACTAGAGCAGAAATACAAAAACTTCATGAGGAAGTTCAAGGGTATCAGTAGCAAATGACTAGCCAAAGCATAAATGAGGTGGGCCCACCTCTTGCCTCTAGTCTTCCACCATCTTCTCCTTTGCAACATAAAAGCTCAATTACAACACGAGATATCTTACTACCTTTTGAAGTGAGTATTTGGTTTAGATCTTAATAACATTGAGCAAACACTTTTTGGGGATTATTGTTCTTTTACTAATTTGCATATTACATGATATATTTAGGTTAATTGCTCAATTGTACTCCTAAGTATTATCAATCCAAGTAAAATTATGGCCAAAGGTTACTTGTGTAGAATAGATCCAACTACACTGGTGGGAGGAGAAGAATTAGGCAAAATTTGGTGTTTGGTCTATGTAAATGTGCTGGTGGTTCAAGAAGAGTGTCTAATAAGATTTGTGTTTATGTTCCAAACTATTGGTGAGGCTAGTGGAGTAGCTATTTCTTGGCCATGCAATTTGGTATGTACTTGCTCATTATCCAACTATATGTTTAGTTATATAATTTTGTCAATAAAATTTCTTGTGCTTTTTTATTCATATATATATATATATATATATGTTAGCATAGTGCATTAAGTTATCTCTTTATTAATTAAATATTACTAAATATTATATAGTAGATTTGTAATTTTTTGAATTTATTGGTCATGCATCAAATTAAAAATTTTCAATATGGTGAATGATACCTAGCTATAGTTGTGTAAACTAGTTGCGTTGTTTTGAAATTACACTAAGATATTTTTTTTTAACACACTTGAATCTGTGTTTATTCTTTTTAATGTAGGTGGCACAAAGTAAAGGTTGATATAAAATACCTTTTGGATGGATGTTGAAGGAGATGAAGATAATCATTTGTAGTCAACAAGTACCTAAATGTTTTGTTTGAACATCATTATGTTATTATGCTTATATTGGTAATACATGGGCTATTTTGCTTACATAAATTCTGATGAGATATATTAATGGTATTTTGGGGTTCAAGGTAGTACTTGGATGTTGGAAGTGATTAATTTGATGAACGTATGGCATCTATTTGCTTTCTTCTCATATTTTAGTTTGTTTATTTCATTAATTGTTGATATGCTTAATGTAAGATGATGGAATTAGTATATAGCTATAGTAAGATTTTAGCAATATTATCTATATACATGTAAAGAAGTTGATTCATGCATGGACAAAAATATAGTTTTATATTTAAAATGAAAAAAAGAAATAGATGATCATCATAATACTATCCAAGAGTGTAGGAAACTTTGTTTGTTAAAACAGTTTTATGTGTGTGTAAGAAAGTTTTTATAATAAATTAAACTTTGGGTGGCACATAAAAGTGTAGTTGAAGATCTATGTTACTACACTTAAAAGTGTATTATAGATGGTGGATGTTACTCCACTATTGTAGTGTAGTATAAAGAAAATTTGTAACTAACTTTTCAAATTTTCCTAACAAACAAGAGTGTAGTATTAAATTTATCTTAGTACACTTGGAAGTGTTGCATAAATAAAGCATGATATTACACTTGTAAGTGTAGTATAAAGCTCTTACTACACCGTATGTTACTACACTTGTGGTAACTATCATTTGAGATGAAATATAGTAACACAATTTCTCTTACAACACATTTGAGTGCATTTATAGATTTTTTTTCTTTTTCTTTTTTTTTTTCGTAGAATTAGCCATATAAGTTATGTTTTAGTTATTAGTTTGATATTAGTTAGTATGTGAATAGTTGTTAGTTAGTTAACGTTAGGTTCTTTTAGTCTTTATCTTTGTCATAGGGGTCATTTAATCTTTTCTCTTTATTAGTTAGCTCCACAACAATATAAAGACAACTTTTGATTCATTTTTCTTACTCTTGAATGAATAAAATGATAGTTCATTCTTCATCTTCTTCGTATCTATGCTATGCTCAAACTGTACGTGGTCCCAGAGCTATTGATCTAAATAGATTGATCTACTTGTAAGTTTGTTGATTAGAATACTAGATTAAATTTTTTTGTTCTCGCATGAAAGGAACATCGAGGAATCAAAGTAAGAGAGAAGCTGACATAGAACTAGCATGAAATTAGTAGGTTTGGGTTTGGACTTATTGGGTTGCATTGAAATTGGATTGACCCAAAATACAACCCAAAAATATTGAGTGGGTTTGGGTTGGGTCACAGGGAGACCCAACCAATCTAAAATTACTTTTTGGTTGACCCATTAACCCAATCCAACCCAACCCAACCCAACCCACATAATATAAAAAATTAAATATAAGCTAGATATTTTGAAACTCAAATTTATTGAGTATTATCATATCAAACTACTGTTAAAAATCTAAAATGCTCAAAGAAAAGGTAAAAATAAAAAAATAAAGTCCTCGTTTTATCTTTTTTCTTGTGCCCAACTACCACCTATCATTTTTGTCTATTCTTTATCTCCTCTACCATTTGGCTCTTGAGGAAATTCTAATTTTTTCCAAGTTCAACAACCTTGATACACATATGTTCATGGAACTTTGTAGATACCTCTTCTTCTTTTGTCAAGCAATTTTATTATAATGTCTTCTTTCTATTGAATATAACTAAAATTAACACAATCAACATTCCTAAATCTAGTGAATAAGGATGGTTTTTCATTATGCCTGCATGAAGGCTAGTTTAATATATGGCTTACCCAGATAATGTTTGAGTTTAATAATTTCTGTTGTTGATCCTGTTGTGTGTGTGTTATATTTTTGTCAATATTGTGCAATTTATGATTTTAGTTCATTGAAAACTAAATTTTTTAACTTTTGAATTTTGGTACACTATGAAGTGTTTAGCAATTCTAATATTAGAATGGTATATTTTGCTTTTTCTTGGAGAATTATGACAATATGTTCACTATATGCCAATGTTAGTATCTGCTGCAAAATTGGAAGGTTGTGTGTGGTTTGTGACATAAAAATGTATAGGATCTCAAATCCACCAAGTTAATATGCATTAAAATATTATTCATGTTGTACAAGCATTAATGTGCTGATGCAAATGGACTATGGAAGTCAAATCAATAAGCAATGCAAAAATATAATTTAGATTATCAAATTTTTTGTCTTTAAAAAGCATGATTTTTATAATGGGTGGATTGTGGGTTTTCAAGTTATTGGGTTAACCCAATTCATAAACAGGTTGACATGGGTCAACTTGATTTAGAGTGGGTTGGGTTGGGTTTAGGTTTGAGTTTGGGTTTATACTTTCAAATTGAAAATTAAATAGGTTAAGTTTGGGTTGAGCAAATTTATGTATTACCCCTTTGATCCAACCTGAACCCATCCAACCTGCAAAAATTGCCACCCTTAGCCAGAGCTAAGATTCTCAACACTGGCAATCCTTTGTGTTTGTAGAGCTCAAATCATCCAATATGGTCCTTATCTCTAATTTGTGGAATGAGAATAACTATTTGTCACATAGTCATTCCATGAAGATAGCTCTTGGAACTAAAGTCAAATTAGGGTTCGGGGAAAAATAAAAATAATTTTTTCATCCTATAAGTTTACCCTATTTTTAATTTTGTCCTATATTTTATACAGTTAAAAAAATTATTTCTATACATATCAAAAAAATTGGCACATTTAGTCTGATTGTCATCAAAATTGAAGAATTTTACTAGAAAATTTTGATGTGGCATGTTGGGATGTTTTGAAATTGGGAATTTTTACTTAGGTGGCACCTAAATGGGGTTTCTGTCATGTTGCCAAAAAAATTAAGAATTAAAATAGTTTAATTAAATGTATATATACAAATAAAAAAACTAAAAGTATAAAAAGAAAAAAAGAAAAAAAAAAGAAATTTCTTCCACACATACACACCCCATGGCCAACTTGGTTGGCCATGGTAGCTGCCTACAAGCTCATAGTGGCCACCATGGCTACTAAGCTTCCAAGCAACCAAACCGCCATGCCAAATATGGCTAGGCAACTGCCATGGCTTCAATGGCCATGGCAGTTGAGTGCTTGAAGGGTCTGCACTACAAGAAAATAAGTTAATCATTGTATATATTTTGCAGCAGTTGGGACAAACCACTACAAAATATATCATTTAATGTCGGTTTATACAACGGTTAAGGAAATCACTGCAAAATTAATGGATTTTGTTGTGGTTTAGTATATAATGTTGTGGACTAAAAAATCTAGCGATGGTTTTTCAAAACCACCTCAAAATTGATAATATATGGCAGCACTTAACATAACCACCGCAAAATCAAGAACGGCTGCCGTGAAAGTAAGACATGAATTCCTATAGTACTATCTGTTTGGCTTATTAGTTTGGCCTTTATTTAATTTACAGGGTTTTGGTCCACAGTTTAATTTATATATGTGTAGTCCCTATATAAATATGTGATGTCAATTATTTTTGATAAATATATTTTTTTAAGTTCCTAAAATAAAGTGTTTTATATTATAAGCTCTTCTACAAAATGTAAATTAAAGAGGTGTTCACTTATTTTTAAAATTCGAACATACTCTTGTAATAATTTAGACCGTATAAGTTTTAAGTTTTTATTTAATTCATACACTTCAAGGCTTATTTCAAAAGATAAAACTTGATATTTTTATACACTTCAAAAATTCTTATAACAAGATCATGTAGGAGACAATAATATCTTTTTAGTAAAAGCTTAGCCAAACACCCACGTAGTCTAGGTTTTTCACTTGTCTGTTAATATTTTGTATTCTAATTAATGAAATGAATTATTATAGTATTTAATTGTCCCAAACTCACAATGCAAAAAAATTACTCTTTTACCTAACGATTTATATATATGTGTAATCAAATTTTTTTGCTCCATGTAGCTATGTTATACTAATTATCTCACATTTTCTATTTATTTCTTTTAGTTTACTATTAGATACTCTTATTTTATTTATTCAAATGACAATTACTATTTTATTTTTAAAAATAATAATATTATTCTAAAATATTCTTATAAACTAATTATGTCATATCATTGATTTTCAAAACTTATTTTAATAGTGTAAAAGAATTCAAACATTTTACTCTTTCGACTAATATCTTTTATAACTTTATTTTATTTACATCAAGAACTAAAAGACCCTTTTGTCACTTTCATAATTTTTATTTATTATTAAAGAATGTTTTCTTTTTACATATACATATTTTGTATTTCTGAAGTTATCTGATTTTTAATCAAAATCGCATTTCAAATCTCAAAGCAGATTTCTCTCTTCTCTGCCTGGTTTCTCTTTTCTCTTCCCACGAATTCTCCATGCCCCAAAGTCGAATTTCTCTCTTCTCTCATCCGCAACCGCAACCGCCTTCTTCTCCACGCCGCTAAAAATCTCTCATCACCACCTTTCTTCTCCACTCCGCTAGGGTAGGGCTATTTATTTTCCTTATTTTGTATTTTTTTTGGATTTTTAGTTATTTTTTATTTCTCAATTTTATTTCTTTGATTTTGTTGGTGGATTGAGCATATTCTTCCATTTTGTTGCTTTTGCTGGTTGTTTTTATCCAGTAGCACATGCAAGGAAATCTATTATAATATTTCTTTGATTTTGATTGTTTTATTCTGTTATCCCTTGGGTTTGAGGTTGTCCTCTATTCTACTTATGTGAGAAGCATTAAACTGCATACTTTGGCTGATGGAAAGCACCAAAATGTGAGAAGAGTCAACAAACACTCTGTAGCTGATAGGAATGCATCAAATAGTGTACTTACGAACTTGAATATAATCTAATTTTCAGGGAACGGAAAAATAAGTAAGAAATTTGCACAAAATTAAGCAAATTAAATCATATTTAGAAAAAGAAACATATATTTAGGACCAGTGCTATAACTCCTAGTTTGACAAGTGATTTAATAAGAACTCAAGCATCCCTGCATATATTTGTGAAAGCATGTTATTCTTTGCTCTAGCAATATGAAATCAGCTAGAAAAGAATTGTTTGGAAATTGTTCTTTTGCATACATGATGACTAGTTTATCGCCGCTTATTGATAGTGAATAATTGCTGCATCCTCTAGTGAAAGGGACCTATATCATTTTCCAATTTGCAATCCCAGATTGAAGTTTTCCTTTAAGTAAATCATTCTATTTCCTAATGGTGTGCTATTTTATGGGTCAAACATTGTTTTCTTTTAGAAGAAAAATGGGAGATTGGAAAGGATACCCAAGTGCCAAATGACTACAACTGTGTAATTGTTCCCTTTGCATATATGCTCTACATTAAACCACATATCTTGGCCCATGGACAAAGCTAGTTGTTCTAGGAAATGCAAGACTTCTTGCAGCATTCAAGAGAGAAATTTGTTACTTCTAAATTAGTGAGAAAAATCACAATTTTCAATAAACAACAAAGGGGACAACCTTTTTTTTTTTTTTGACACTTCCATTACTCGATTTCTTCTCATGGGCTTGATTAGGTAATTAAGCCTATAATTATGTGATCGGTCGAAGTTTTTCAAGCTTTCTCATCCCTCACCTCATGGATCTAGACTTTTCCTTGCTCATTCTTCATTTTGGTGAGAGTCAAGTTAATATTGGACAGTTTCTCATCTAACAGTTGTCTCAGTAGAGTAGGTTGCATATGCATAAAAGTTATCTTAGTTAAATGGAATTATTTGCATGAACTGAAGGATCGGAATTCTTGAGCTAGCAAGGAACTAGATCAGTTGCTTTGTAATTGCTCATGGATACTTTTTATACCACTCAGGATATGAGAACATACTCTTGAATTTTTTGTGTTTCAAGATGATGTAGGTTTACTTCTTTTGACAGCCATATAAATGTATTAATACCTAAAATGAACTTGCAGACAGCAGAAAAACTTTCTAAAAGCTTGCCCATACCTTATATTCTATAAATAGCAGAAATCTAATGTGTTTTGGGTACAAATCAAAGACATCAATAGACAAACCTGTCGTGTCATTGTGATTGATAGGATTTGCGGGATCTACATAATATAGTTAGACTTGAATAATTGCAAGGGACTAAATCTGGGGCTACTAAGAATAGAATAGCATCTTCCTCTAGAGAATAGAATAGCATCTTCCTCTAGAGGATAGAATGCTCAAGTTTAGTCATTTGATTGTCTTTAAGTTCCATTTTCTTTTTATAACCGGATCTCGAGTTGGGACACGTAGAGGTGCTCAGAGTTCTAATTGGTGAATTTCAAAAAGGTCAGCACAATTTCACCCATGACATATTCACTACAATAAATTAAACTTTTAGTAACAAATAATTTCATTACTATAATGCTGCAATTAGTTACCCAAACTATTGGTAATGAATTTTTCGTTATTGAAGTTCATGCCCTAAAGCCTGTATCAAAATGTCCTAGTAATGAAATTTATGGTTCGTTACGAATGATGACCTTATGGTGACGAAATGTATCATCACAAAAAGTTTCATATTAATAACAAAACAATGTTAGTTGCAATAGATTTCTATAGCATAACAAAATACCTAATTACCAAAACGTCGGCAATTTTATCGCCTTTTATTTTTTGTTACTAATGCATATTATAATAATATTATTTATTTAATTAAGTATAGTTATTAATTATTTATGTAACAAAATATTTGGTTACAAATAGTTAAATAATATTTTAACTCAAAAATAAGCATTTCATTTCTAATGAAATAGATAACTAAGAGTTTCATAATGAAAGCATTTAAAAGTTTTGTTACATTTAGCACATTAATACATTAATTTTTCAAGCCCAATATCTCTATCGCTAGGCTGCTAACAGGTGGGCCCAACATTAATTGGGTCGTTTTCCCCATGGGCTGCTCCAATTGCTCGAAGCCCAACCTCAGGGATTTGTGCATAGGTACTTATACTTATTAAGCTTAGCTTGGCTCATTTCACTGATGAGCTCAAACTGTTCGCAAATTATCTTATCTTATTTATATCCCTAGTTCTTAATGTAAATAAAATAAAATTATAAAAAATATTAGTCAAAAGAGTAAAAGGTGTGAATTTGTTTACACTATTAAAAATAAATTTTGAAAATTAATGATATGACATAATTAGTTTATTAGAATATTTTAGAATAATATTATTATTTTTAAAAATAAAATAGTAATTGTCATTTGAATAACGAAATAAGAATATCAAATAGTGAACTAAAAGAAATAAACAAAAAGAGTGGGATAATTATATAACACAATTGCATGAAGCAAAGAAATTTTATTACATATATGTATATATAAATTGTTAGGTAAAGGAGTAATATTTTTGCATTGTGAGTTTTGAGTCAAGAAAATACTGTAATAACTCATTTCATTAATCAAAATATATAATATTAAGAGACAATTAGAAATATAGAGTAAGTGGGTGTTTGGCTAAGTTTTTAATGAAAAGATATTATAAGAATTTTTTAAGCTTACAAAAATATTAGATTTTATCTTTTAAAATAACCCTTGCAATGTATGAATAAAATAAAAACTTAAAATTCATACGGTCTAAATTATTATAGGAGTATGTTCAAATATTAAAAATAAGTGAATACCTCTTTACATTTTGTAGAAGAGCTTATAATATAAAACACTTTACTTTAAAAATTTACAAAAAAAAAAATATTTATCAAAAATAATTGGCATTACATATATATATATTAAAAAATTGTGGACAAAACCCTTCAAAGTGAAAAATAAAGGGCATTCTAATAAGCAAAAGAAACAATATTATTAATTGCAGCGGCTAAGAAAAACCAGCGCAAAGTTAGTCATTCAGTGGCGGTCACACTAACCGTCGCCATTTATTATGAATTTTGCAGTGATTTTTTGAAACCAAAAAATCACCGCTAAATGGCTAATTCAGTGGCGGTTTGGATAAATCGCCATTTAACTACCGTCAAATTAATATTTTCTAGCGATTGAGACAAATTGTGACAAAATATATGTTGTGATTAATCTATTTTCTTGCGATGTATATATACGCACTATATATGTATATAAGTATGAATAAAATAATTATATTTTATATATATTTATAAATATTAAATATTATTTAATTTGGAATGAATAAATGGAAAAAATAGATAAAAATTAAAGTAATTTAAATTTTATTGATAAAGTTATATGTATGTATATTATATATATGTGAATAAGTATAAATACAAAAAATAAGTATACATGTATGAATAATTAGAAAGAAAAAAGATTAAAAAAATATTTAAAATTTTATAGATAAATTTATATATGTGTGTATGTATGTATTAAATGAGAATATATGTAATAATGAGAAATGAGAAACAATTGTAAATTTATATATGTATAAAATGAGAAATATATAAAATAACAGAAGAAGAGAGAAATGAGAATAAAAAGAAAAGAAAAGAATAAAAATGATAAAATATGATAATAAAAATTATTTAAATTCAATTGTATATATGTGAAATGATTCAGGGTAAACTAGTATTTTTATATTAAAATTATGTTAAATGGGCAACAAATGTGGTGGGGGAGTAGGTGTGCGTGGTTTTATAAAATATAAAGAAGTTATTTTGCATTTTTCTTTTTTACATGAGAGTTTGATGCTTGTTTCACAAATCACATAGGGGTAAATTGCAACTAGCCCAAGATTTCAATGGAGCCCTTAATTTTTATTTTTTTTTTGGCGCTAACATAGTGTTTGGTTATATTGAAAAAGTTATATTTTTGGTCCCAATGGATAGGGGGGAATGCACTTTTGGTAATTAGGTTGACACTTATAAAACCAAAACTCTAATTTTTTTAACACATTTGGAACAGTACCTCAACTTCTATTTGTGTTCAAGCAAAACCATTAAATTAAAAAAAATTAATTACCCAACAGTCCCAAAAATTTAGTTTATTTATAAAATTCCACAAAATTTGAAATGCCCAATCAACTTTCATTAAAAAAATTTAAAAAAATAATAAAAAATTTAAAAATATATAACAAAATCCTCATAAAAAATTAAAAATTTTCTATATCATTATAAATATATATATAAATATATATAACTCACCCCCCTCCCCCAACCCCTTACCGCTGACCAGGGCCAATAGCTAAATGTAGTTGCAAGCTTGCAACAAGCAGTGGCCTGGCCTGGGGATGGGAGTTGGTTGGAAAAGGTGGGGGTGGGTGAGAGGAGTGGGGAGAAGGAGCAAAAAGAAAATATATATATATATAGATGTATGTATGTATATATTTTTACTTATTTATTCATTGTTAATTAATAAATTTTAGTCAAATTAGCCAAAATTAATTTTTTTTACTTATATCATTTATTAAAAATCGTTACATTATTTCATTCAAAATAAATAAAAATATTTATTTATTTTAAATTATTAAAATTGTATTGTTAGAATAAAATTTTAGATTTTATTTTTATTTAAATTATTTATTTTGATTAAAACTCTAGATCTCATACATTTTGGCTTATTTATTTTTTATTATTTAATAAATTTAATGAAATTAGTTTAAATTGGGGCTTGTTTGAGCATTTTGTCAAAATATTTTAGCAAAATGATTTTTCGAAAGTGAAGTTGGGGATTGTGATAGTTGTTTATTTATATTTTGGGTAGTAAGTGGACAATGAATTAAGAGAAAATTATTTATTTATTTTTGTTTTAGGAGGGAATAAAATATCATATCAATAACTTTTTCATTAAGTTAGTAGGATGAAATTAATATTTTAAAATTATAATTGTTAGGATGATATTTTTAGATCTTATTTTTATTTTTAAATTATTTATTTTAGTTAATAAATATTTTTTATATTTAATAAATATATTCAATTTAATCTAATTAAATTATTTTAGATATTATTATTTTTTAATCCTATTGAGATGTAATTTAAAAAGAAAATCATATTTAATTAATAGATGTATTTAATTTTTATTTTTATTTTACAATTAATAAATATGTTTAATTAAATTTGATTAAATTACTTTAGATATGTTGATGATTTTAAATTTTTATTTTTTTAATTCAACTTCAATTAAAAGATTATTTAATATTTAAAAAATTTATAAAATTATTTAAATTTATTTTGAGTAATATAAATAATATTAAAGTTAAACCCCTATGTTAAAGTTATAAATAAGTCAAGGGGTATTTTTGTCTGAAAAATAGTCAAAACAGCTTTTGAAGGATATTTTTGAATTTTAATATAAATTCTCAACCGACGTCTACAAACTTATTAAGGATCCTAATAGTTCTTCAAAAATTTAATTAAATATATGGGGATAAAAAAAATTATTAAACTTATAACTATATTACTAAGTTCATGTGACAATAGTACAAGCCTACAAAATATGAAATGATATATTTATCTTATATATAATTATAGACAATAAATTAGATATTTTAAAACATTTAGAAGTCATTTGAGTGGGTTTATAAACTTCTCAAATTATTTTATAAGATATTTGATAGCTTATAAGATGTCAAAAAGTATTTTCTTAATTATAAAATTGTCAAAAAGTGCTTCATTAATTATAATATTTTATAAATTATTTGAATCATATTAATTATAAAATTGTCATTTCAAATACCTTATAAGCTTTAAGATTTTATTAACCAAACACTTTGAGAAATTATTTAAAAAAAAATTCAATGTCTTATAAATTCGAACAATATCTTACAAAATGCAGAAATGCCAAAAATATCTTATAAGATTCAGAAGCTTATAAAACATTTTAAATAAGTTTAGCCAAACATCTTCTTTATGTCCCTTTAGGCTTTAGCTAGTTAATAATTTTAGTATTTTTACTATTTTATTTTAGAATTAAAAAGTTAATTATTCTAATTTAGTTCATTCTTTCTAATTATTGATTAACTTTATGATTAATTAATATTAATAAAATGACATCAATATCAATTAATTATAAAGCTAAGCAACAATAATTTTAAAACATGGGAAGGTTTTTTGCCTTTTTTTTTTCATAAAGGGTTGTTTTTGCCTCTTTCTATTTTCATAGGGGGTAAAAATGTAAATTTTCCTTTAAAAAAACGAAAATTTTGAATTAAGGTCTAAAGTAGAACATAAAACCTTAAATTGACAATATTGCCTTAAAAAAGTCAAAATTGGTCAATTTTCTGTCAAATACCATCGCAAAGTCATTTTGAGGATTAAAATGAAATAAAATATTAACGTGAGTGACTAAAAGATGAACTTTTGTTAGTTGGGGACTAAAGTGATCCTAAAGTAAAACTTGAGGGACTAAAGTGATTCTATTTTTTTATTTTTTTATTAATTAATTATGTTAATTCATTTTACAATCTAATATGAAAGAAATTAAGTTTGTTATAAATTATTTATACAATAAAATGAAAGGAGAAGCTAAAAAAAAATTTTTTTGGGGGGAGGGGGGGGGAGGTTCCAAAAAATTAATGGAATTCATTTTGGAGGGAATCAAATTTTTGGAAGAAATTAAATTAAATTATTATGTGGAATGAATAACAAAAACAATTGTTAGCTTTTAATTTGTCCCAAATTTTGAAGGGAATACAAAGATGGAGGGAAACTAAATTAGGCAAAACTGCAAAATCGGTTATGTACTTATACTCTACTAGCAAATTTTGATTTTTTCTTTTCGAGTCCCAAGATTGGTACAATATATGCTGAAATTTGGCAATTTAAGGACAAATTGAACCCAAAACTCATCTATCAATAGCTGGATCCTACATGGCGCCTGATTTCACACCACGTGGTGCCATATCATCATATTTGTCTTCCTTCTTTCTCATGTGGCAATGACATGGCAATTCAACGTGCCATGCCAACAAAAACATGAAAAAAAATAATAAAATATGTACAATTAAGAGGATAAACTAAAATTTTTATCGATAATTTTTATTTATGATACTTGAATTAATAAATAAAATATTTTTATTTTGAATTGAACTATTTTACATATATTTATGATTTTAATATTATTGTGTAATTTAGAATTAATTTACCGAAAAATTGGTCAAGCCCAATTAAAAAAAAAAAAAGATCTTAGAGAAGTCCAATTAATTAAATCTATAAATCAATATGAAACTTAATTCATTAAAAATGACCAACTAGTAACTCATTGAAAACTTGGTCAAGCCCATTAAGAGAAAGAATAAGTTGCAATAGTCCAACTGATGAATTTTATAAATGAATATAAAGCCTAGATCGTTCAAAAAACTTTCCAACCCAATTTTAAAAATTTAGTTGGTGAAGTTAAGATAACTAATTCTTTAATTAAAAAATACACAAATTTTTAAACAAAGTTCAATCACGAATTCACTAGAACATTTGTAACTCAATTCTTAAATGAAGTCTAATTCATCAATTTGCTAAACAATTTGGTGAAATACAATTTTTAATTAACTGGAGAAGCTAAATTAACCAATCTGTAGATTAATGTAAATCTCAATTCACCAAGTTATAATTGGTGAATTCCAATTCTTAAACAAAGCCTAACAAATGATTTCCTAAAATTTTTTGTGAAATTCAATTCTTAACTAATAAATTAGAGAATCAAAATTAACTATGTTTTTAAATTAATGTCAAACCCAATATAATTTTTACCATTGGTGAATCATTATTCTTAAAAAGTGATTAGTTGAAGCCCACAAAGATACCCAATTTATTAATTTACTGAAAAATTGGTCCTGTTAAGAAAAAAAAGTTGGTAAACTCCAATTGATGAATTTTGTAGATTAATATAAAGCCGAGTTCATTTAAAAATTTATCAAGCCCAATTTTAAAAAAGAAGTTGATGAAGTTAAATTAACTAATTTTTTAATTAAAAAAGACAAATTCTTCAACAAAGCTCAATCACGAATTCATTAAAATATTTCTAACCCAATTCTTAAATGAAGTCTAATTCATCAATTTACTAAAAAATTTGGTGAAATACAAATTTTAATTAGCTAGAGAAGCTCAATTAATCTATCTTTAAATTAATGTAAATCTCAATTGACAAATTTACTCACCAAGTTATAATTGGTGAATTTCAATTCTTAAACAAAACCCACTAACTAATTTTCTAAATTATTTTGTGGAACTGAGTTCTTAAGAACAATTTAGAAAATCACAATTAACTAATTTTTTAAATTAATGTCAAGTCCAATTCTTAAAATATGACACTAATTCATTATAAAATTAATAAAGCCCAATTAATAAAAAAGGAGTTGCTAAAGTTCAATTAATCAACTCTATAATTTAATGTCAAACCCAATTCTTTACCAAATAATATTAATTTACTAGAAAATCGGTGAACTCATATTAATAAAAAGAAAAGTTGCAAAAGCCCAATTAATGAATTCTTTTAGTTAATGTCAAATCCAATTCATATAGAAATCCCAATTCACTAATTTACAAAGACAATTATTGAAGCACTATTACTAACAATTAAGTTGGTAATGCCCAATTAATGAATTTTTCAATTTAGTATGGAATCCAATTTGCCAATTCACTAAAGTATTAGTTAAGCCCAGTAGTGAAAACATAAGCTTATCAACCCAAAGTAATCAATTACTTAAACTAACACAAAGTTCAATTAATAAATAATAAGTTTAGTTCCTTAAAGAAAATCTAATTCACCCTTTACCTCATTTCAAGTTTGTTCAAGACAAAATCTTACAATGAAGTCTAATTCATCACTTAATTTACTATAAATATGATTAAACCTATTTCATAAATGAAAACTTCCAATTTAGTGAATAATTCACAAAAAATTTATAAAACCCAATGTTTTAAAGAAAATTGGCTCAACTAATGGATCATTCACTTCAAATTCCTTCAAGGTCAATCCTTAAAATAAAATGTAGTCCAATAATAATTCACTAAAAAATTGGTTAAGCCCAATTACCAAATTCTTTAGATTATTGTGAGGCCCATTTCTTGAACAAAAGCTCAACCCAAAAGTATTTGTAAAAATTTAATTTAATATGCATTTATAGTGAGTAACGAAAATTATTACTATATGTATACAATTGATATTTGGAGGGAATGAATTTTGGAGGGAAGTTAATTGAAGTTTAGTAACTACAAACTTTATTACAATATATTTTTATTTGTAACAAATATTTTGTTGTTACAAAAGGTACCAAATTTTGTTACAAGTATATCTTCTTATATGACAGAAAATGTTACATGTGACCAAATAACATTTTTCATAACGAATTATTATTTAGCTACGAACGTAAAAAATTTAAGGTAACAAATTTGAGTTAAAGATAATAAAACTTTTAGTTAGTTACTCAAGAAAATTTTATTTGTAACAAAAAAATCAATTTTGTTACTATATATCTAACATTTGTAATAAATTATACCTTTGTTACCAAACTGTTGTTACATGAAGTGCAATTTGTTGTAGTGATTTTTTGCCTCTTACTTCATGCAACTACTTTATTGAAATGAATTGTTCTCTTCAAGGAGTATTTTGTTTACTTCCAATGCTTCTCTATCTATTTGAAATAGATTTGCACACTCATTGAAATTTTTGAAACTTGAAAGTGATTGACGCTCTTGAGGCCTGTAGCTTTATGAATTCATACGAAACTATTGACCTATTGTAAAATTATTTGTTTTCTTTAATGATTTGAAATGCCATATGGTACTTTTCTGAATTTAATATAAAAAGGTGAGACGTATATAAAAATTATCTCGAATCATGCAAGTTGTTCAAATTAAAATAATCTTATCTAATTTTTCATTTTGACATGCAAGAACTAAATTAACTTGCAAATATTGTCGATAGCTAAAACTTGTGATTCTCCACAATAAAAATGTTGGCAAAGGAAAAGAATAGTATCTATTCAGCATGGAATTATTAATTACAAAATATATATTTGGATGGAATTTGATTATGCCATATTAGTTGTTGGTTGTCTATGTTGTTATTTTTGGGCCTTTATTTACATTGATATTTTATATTAATTTTAATTACAGGACAAAGATTTAGACTCACAAGCACCTATAAGGTGCTCGTCCTTTGACAATCATGACCTAAAAAGTCAGAACCCATCATCTCATGCCTAGCTGATATGTTATATCAAAATATGAATTGCCATCTAACTACCAAAAAACGTATACTTTGATTGCTGTAAAATGCAAGAATTGTTGTAGTGCCAACAGTAGGGGCTAGGGGCAGGGTGGTTCGACGATAGGGGTGGGGAATGTTGGGATGTATGTGTATATAATATATATAAATACGTGTATATATGTTTGTGTGCATAATATATATTTTATATTTAAAAAATATTTATTTATGTAAATATATGTGTATGTATATATGTATTATAATATACATATTTATATAAATATATGTGTGTGTATATTTCCAAATAAGCAAAAGATTTCTTCCAATAAGATAAAAATAGGCCATGTTAGTTGGAAATTTGCTACCAAAGCAAATTCATTAAAATTCAACATGCCACGTTAGATTTTTCGGTCAATTTTTTTAATTCCAACAACAATTAGACTCAATGCACCAATTTTTGTATACTTATAGGACTAACTTTTTTATTATGTAAAATATAGGACAAAATTTAAAATCATGTAAACTTATAGGATGAAAAAAAGTTTGTCAATGGGAAAATTAAGGCTTTAGATGAAAGCTCTACTAAATTTGATGGTAGAACATAGTGGACTATGAGGTCATATCTTGGATTCTTAATTCAATCTCTAAAGAAATTGGTAGATGCCTTTCTATATACAACTTCATGTAGGCAATTATGGTTGGAGTTGGAAGAGAGATTTGGGAAATGTAATGTCCTAATGCTCTATCAGATAAAAAGGTATATTAGTTCCATTCACAAGCAACTTTATTTGTTGCTAAGTATTTTACCAAACTGAAAAACCTATGGGATGAACTAACGTGTTTGATGCTTATACCTCAATGCACCAGTGGTGCATCAAGATATGTCGTTGAGATGACAAATTCTAATAGGTTCATACAATTTTTAGTGGGTCGCATGATACAAATGATAATATTAGGAATCAAAATTTCCTCATAGATCCACTACCAACAGCTAATAAAGCTTATTCAGTTGTGCTTAGGGTTGAGAAACAAAGGGTGCTTCATGTAGCCTTTTCTGATACAAATGAAAATGGTACAATGTTGGCTAGATTGCATGATTTCACAAAGAAAGGAGGACAGGAAAGGCTAGTAAGAAGAAGAAACCTAAGAAAGAATACAGAAGTAGTACTAATTTATACTGTGATTTTTTGTGGACTGGATGTACATTCCAAAGAAATTTGTTTCAAGATTCATGGATATCTAGATTGGTATAAAAACTCACAGCAAGGGAAAGGGAAAACACTTTGCAAGAATGTAGCAAATATGATTGGGATATTTATGGAGGATGAAGCTGATATATAGGGATGGCAACAGGGTAGGTATGGAGTGGGTTTGGCAAGATCCAAAACCCATCCCACTTCACTTTAGACTCCTAGCCTAGTAGGTCCAACCCGCCAAACCCATTTTTCTTCTTTTTTTTCATTAAAATATATAAATTTACAACTAATATGTTTCCAAAATTAATTAAGATAAAAATATACAAAGAATATGTACAAGTAAAGAAAATTAGAATCCAATATAAAATAAGTTTCTAACATTATTTTTTAAATTTAAAATATAATATTCACATTAATTGATTTTAGTATATTCTACATCATTCTTATGATAATTAAATGAGTACAAAAGTATTATTTATTTGATGAAATATATATATACACTATTATATATCCTAAGTTTTTACTATTTTATGTACATATATTATATATAATATAACATATTATATATATTTATTATGCGGGCCAAGTTTACTTAAATCCATAACCTGCCCCAAAATCCATTTATTTAACTCCTAACTCGCCCCATTAGGGGCGGATCCGTGGCAGGGAACATTGCCATGCCTACTGAAATAAGTACAAACAAGGGAATAAAATGGTTTGGCACTTTGGCAAGCATGAGTGATTAGCAGGAAGGTGCAAAATTCATAAAGGGAAAACAACCTGCGGATACCTCTTATGTCAACTTTGCACACTTTATAGACTTTGTATGGAACTGTATTCAATCATGTTTCTAACGCACTTACTTTACTTGATCATGATGCTTGGATTATTGATATTGGTGCGTTAAACCACATGTGCATAAATCTAAAGCTTATGGACTGCCCAATCAGTGCAAACTTCATTACTTCTGTATATCTGTCTCGTGGATCAGTTAAACTAGTTCATAAAATAGGTAATCTTGTGCAAACTAAACACTCGACCTTAATAGATGCCTTATATGTCCCTAGCTTTCAATTTAACTTGCTTTCTGTCAATAGCCAAAACAGCCTATATGAGATTCATTTTTTACCTTGATTTCTATATTTTACAGGCCCTAAAACTTAAGAGATATTGACTGTAGGCAAAATGGTCGGAAGTCGACACATTCTAGTCAAGTCAAGCTTTCAACCAAAAATTAATCTTGACTTTTGCTAAATCTCAGCTAGTAAGCAAAGTTTCTGTTGTTTTTTCTTTATCAGCTACATGTACTAACACTTGTCACATAACTAATATATCAGTCCATTTGATGTCCCTTTGGCATAAAAGACTTGGTGTTGTTTCACCTACCGTCATGAAACACATTGATGTATGTGATTCGACACCTAATCAAACTGATCTTGAACATTATGGTATATGCCACTTGTCAAAGCAACACCGATTATCTTTCCCTGAAAGTAATGCATATGCTGCAAACATTTGTAATCTAATTCATAGGGATTTGTGGCATCCTTGTAAGCAGATTTCTAATTCAGGTGCACATTATGTTTTAATCGTTATTGATAATCAATGTTCAAAAATCAGTTCCGTTCCTGATAATAGAACTGAATTTGTAAATAAAAAATGTCAAGATTTATTGCCCGAACATGGGATTTTACATTAATGTTCCCTTACTTCCACTCCTCGATAGAATGGGGTTGTGGAGATGAAGTACAAACATCTTTTACTAGTTAGGTCTTTAATGTTTCAGTCTCGTTTACAATAAATATTTTGGGGCGAGTCTATATTGATGGCAATATAAATCATTCATAAACTACCTGCTCCCATTTTGAAATGGAAAACACCTTATGAAATGTTTTATCAAAAACCACCAAATTGCTCTAATTTTAAAGATTTTTAGATGTCTGTGTTATATCACAAACACCACACCTCACCAGGATAAATTTGATCAAAGGGTTCTCAAATATGTCTTCCTGGGATATAATACTCGTCAAAAAGGTTTTATGGTATATGAGATTATCTCTAGGAATATTTCTGTACCTAGAGATGTCACCTTTTATGAACAACTTTCCTTTCCATTGCATTCTCGAATATTCAAATTTTTATGATTCTCTATTGCCAAATATTTCTATTTTAAATAATAATGTTTTCATGATAATGATAATCATGAACTGCATTCTCATGTTCAGATCATACCAGTAGATCAAGAAACACTAGAAACGGAACCGTTTTTCTCTACAGACTCAGATATATCAACTAAACCTACAACAAATTTTAATACCTCACCTTTATCTCTTAAACATAGCATGAGAACAAGGACAAAATCACAATAGTTGAATGATTTGTATAATGTACATACCATGCCATGCCAACTACATATACAACAGTTGCAGAATCTGCAAAAGGATCCTCTTCGCCATATACATTCCCATACCATATATCCACAACGTACAATGACACATACATGAGTTTTTTGGCTAATGTGTCAAATATCCAGGGACCATCTTCCTTTAAGCAAGTCAGCTTGAATCTAGATTGGGTTGCAGCTATGCAAAGGGAATTGTAGGTTCATAAGTCTAAGAATAATTGGAAGGTAACCTCTTTACCTATAGGACAGAAGGCCATTGGATCAAAGTGGGTTCATAAGGTAAAACTCAAACTTGATGGTACTGTAGAAAGGTACAAGGCCAGGCTTCTTGCCAAAGAGTACAATTAAATTGAAGGGATAGATTATTTTGGTAATTTCTCACTTGTTGCAAAGTTGGTAACTATGAGACTTTTCTCGACTATTGCTATAGCTAATTCAGTAGTCTATTCATCAATTGGGAATTAACAATGCCTTTTTACGTAGTTACTTACAAAAAGAAGTGTATATAAAGCCTCCTAAAGTATATAGCAAGGCAAAAGATGGTCAAGTTTGAAAATTACTAAGGAAAGGAAAGGGATCCTTGAGGTGGTATAATGACTTTAAGTAAAAAGGGCTACGTAAAGAAAGACCACTTGTAAGACACAGAAGCAAGGGAAGGTGAAGTAGCTCTAGCTAAAGACATTGATGAGGAAAATCAAAGCAGTACAATAGATACGGGAATTCTTTCAATATAACATGCGGCTTACAAACTCACATGCCGTCACACAATGGAAGTGAGTCCCCGGTCCCCTTGACCCAGACCCTCTCCACAAGAAGTGAAAGAGAGATGACTTAGTTAGCTTGGGTTTCGCTCCCTATCATTATATGGTCTTAAGCAAGCCTCCAGACAATGGAACTAGGAATTTGCTAGTTAGCTTCAACTTTATGGTTTTAAACAATCTCTAATGATAATTAATGTTTGTTCGCTAAAGTTCCAATTGATTCATTTATAGCATTGATAGTACATGTAGATGATGTCTTGATCGCAGGCACCAATGAATAAGATATTGTTGCTATGAAAAATCCCCTACATGCTAAGTCCATAATCAAGGATTTAGGATATGTGGAGTACTTATTGGGGATGGAAATTGCAAGATCAAAAACTGGTGCTTCTCTCAATCAGAGAAAGCAGATTTTGGATATTATCAAAGCCATTGACTTGTTTGGGGCTAAACCAACATCTATTCCTTTGCCACAAGGTCTTAAGTTCACGAGCTAAGATGGACCGGTGTTATTTGATCCAAACAGATATAGAAGACTAATTGACAGGCTATCATACTTGAATTTTGCCAGGCTAGACACCACTTATGGTGTCCAACAGCTAAGTCTATTTGTTAATTCTCTATGTCAAGGCCACTAGGCCGCAACATTACATGTATGAAGATACCTTAAATGGTGTCGTTCCAAAGGACTATTCTAAAATTCACAAAATTCCTTGAAGTTACAGGCCTACTGCAACACTGATCAGGTTTTATGTTTAGAAACCAGATGGTCTTGAATAGGTTATTGCATTTTTCTAGGATCAGCATTGGTGTCTTGGAAAAACAAGAAGTAGACCACAGTCTCTAGAAGCTCTACTAAAGCTAAGTACGGAAGCATGGCTGTGATAGACTGTGAGTTGAAGTGGATTTCTTTTATTCTCGAGGGATAAATGTAGAATTAGTGGAATTAATCTTTCAACTATGCCCAATATGCTTTTTGGTCTATTTCGAATTCTAGATTTTATTTTAATTCTTCGGCCCGCAAAAAAGTTATAATTTTTAGTCCTTCGGACTCAATTTTGCCCAAGTGGACCCTAAATTAACCAATTTGGGCTTAAAATTTGGGGGTTTTCTGAAATGTGGACCCAATGTCCAATCATCAAAAGAATTGTGCTTGCCATACCACATAGACCAGAATTGGAGGGAAAATTAATTATAAATTTCAAAAATTTTAAA
>JACGDI010005829.1:60025-77423 GCA_014898725.1 Jacaranda copaia
CAGGGGGTGGTTTTTTGAGGTTGCCTGGCCAAGCAAGCAGCCAGCCAGCACTGGCCATGGCCGATGCTAGCCAAGTGGCCTTGGGGATGGGGGAGGTTGGGGAGGGTGATGGTTTTGAGGGCAGCTAGTAAACATCTTCAGTAAACCATTGTCTTATCCTTTATTCTCATCTTTACTATCCAACTTGGACTTGGTCGATCTTCACCAAGATCCAACTTGAGGGGATGTATAAGTTATGGTTAGTTTGTTAGTTATAGATTTGTTAGTTTGTTAATAGCTATTAGTTTGTTGGAAGGTCTTTTTAGTCTTTTATCTTTGTCATAGAAGTCTTTTAGTGTTTTATTCCTTATTAGTTAGCTAACAACTATACAAAGAAAGATCTATCACATTTTTACAATTTGTGAATGAATAAAAAGAGAATTCACTCTTCATCTTCTTTTTCGCAACATCAATGCTCTACTCAAATTGTTCACCACAGTTCATCAAAGTGTTGATCAAACTAAAGCTCTGTATTATTATTTATTAGATGAGACTTTCCCCAGAATATCAATCAAACAAAATTCTATCCACCATAACTGATTTAAACTTTAATTCACAAGCCAATTTGTCCATTTTCCTTATGGCAAACTATGAGTAAAATTAATTAAACTATATACTTAGTAGTTCATACTATAGATTATGATCTCCTTACTAGTTTATGTTATATACTGTATGCTTATAGAGGTTTCTAGTTTTCTTTTCATGTCTTGAAATATTTTTTTACTTTTGGACATTAATTTTTGATGCACGACGTTACTAGCCAAATTTGGTCAAGTAACAAATCTTGATATGACTAGCTATTAGTAACCACATTAAGTTATATATATTATATGAGATAATATAAGTCCACTTAATTAATGCATCTCACTTGGAGCCCAAATATTTCTAGAGTCGATTTGATCCTTACCTTGTTAAATTAACCATTAAAAGCTAACTGTTCAGACTTGAAGGCGAAACAGGCGATGAGATCATCTCTTTATATTCTCGATATTACCTATAAAAGTCTCTTGAGGTTTACCAACCATATGCAAATCACGTAATGCTTTGACCAAGAGATTTACTTTTGTGGTTGTACATCATTATCATCATCAGATCCGTAATACCAAAAAACACACTCCCGTATCCCTTACGTGCCAAATGATGACCTAAACTCCCAGCAAGTTAGCACTTTGTTTCGTGAAAGCAATGCACTCATATGTCACGCAATCAAAGTTGCTCAGCCTATTTAGTAGATACCAATTAGTTGAATCTATGATAACATAATACATGATGAAATGTTAAATGACATGCTAGGTATTACGCTGCATAATGACATAATACACGCATTTTAAGATGTGAAAATGCGTAAACTTGCTTCTCTGCTACTTTTGGCACTATTATCACACACTTGGCATGGGTGGCACACAAGTTAGCGTCCTCAATGAGGCCAATAAGGTACGTAGGCTTCCACAACTCCTTAAAGTGCTAAAGCAGCATGTCTCTAGCAACACAGATCAAGTGCGTAAACAGCACGGCTCTAGCAATACAGATTAAGTCTTGGGCTATTTATTGTGCCTCAAAAAGCTTGGCAACTTCCCAATCAATAATATCCTTTAGGTACTTGCGAGTTCCTAAACAACGACACATGACCACTTATAAAGGTACAGAAGGTGACAGTAGTGTTCACATGGCCGCCAGAGATATTGGCGCCAAGTGAAACAACCACAAAGAGGAAGAAAATAAGATGGCAGAAGTCCTCGATCCCCTTTTTGCAGGCTAAATTATCAAGGAATATAGGTAGACAATTTAATTATCCATTCTAAGTCTCTAAAATATTGTGATTATCTTGTGAGTGATCATCCTAGCTTAATTACCAAAAGCCATGTCAGGGTCTTCACCCGCAGACATAAAAAAAAAATAAGCATTGAGATGAACTTAGCTATCGCCGAATGGTTGACCTCTGTGAAGCTCTTATGTTGATTCTAGCAATATGCACTCTTCTTGCGCATTTTCTAATTCTCGAGCTTCAAGAGCCAAAAATGCTAACACGTATCTTGTGCTTTGCTTCTATACTTGATCTTGTTGTACGGAAGCTCTCTCTGTGTGGTATGACTTATAGTATAAGCGGTCTTGTTTGAAGCTACTTGTCATTAAATGTCCAAGAGAAGAACTCCTTTTTCTTTCCACAATTCGATGTGTCATGTACCTATGATCTATAACAATCCAAAGAAGGTAAATCATCACTGCCCAGAGATGAGCATCTTCCCCCTCTATCTCTATTTGAGCTTGTATGGGAAAAATACTCTTTATTCGGTTATTAGTTCGATCGATTCGGCTAATAATTCAATAGACGTGACATTTTATATGTAATTCTATAAATATATATATATATATATATATATAACATGATAATATTTATAAGAAATAAGAATTCTAATAATATAGAAAAAATCATTTAAACAAAATTTCAATTCTTACTTATTTTAAGTTGTTCTTTTAAAAAATTTATCACTTCACAATTAATTAATTATAAATAAAAATTTAATTAAAAATATGCATTATCTAACATCCAAGTGATCATTCCTACCACATTTCAAATCCAAGTTAAATAAGTTTTTTCACACTAAATATCCACCATAATGTAAAAGAAACTAAACAAAATAAAATAATAAATTCAACATAAGATTCCATATATAACTAGTACTTTATTAAATTTTAAGGAAATAAATTCATGTGTAAAAAAAATTACATGTCCAAAATCTTTAGTTATCTTCTTCAACTATCAATTCCTATTTTTGTTTTAATATTTTTGGATATTTTAATTTTTAATTTCTAAGGTTTTAAAAAAATATGAATAAATAAGTACATTGGTCAAACCACCATCGATTAAACCAATTTTTCGTTGATTTTGACTAGTTAGCACCAAATTTACTATATGATTTTTAAGCTTTACTCAGACTAGATTGGCCTCCAATCACAAATTTAGGATGATTTAGTTGGCTTCCGGCCATCGATTTGACCAACTAATCTAGTCTAATTTTTAAAATACTGGTCCAATGAAGAGCTTTAAGTATGAAAAAAGAAGAAGCAGAAAAGTTCATTGATTCTTCACTAGAGGTAGCTATATATGCAAATACCTGAGAAATGAAGCACCATTGCCCATGAAGCTCAACATTTTCAATAGCTACATGGTAAAATGATACAAAACATTGGCTAGGGTTTCTTTTTCGCTCCAAATGGACCCGCTTTGCTGTACACAGAAGAGAGAGAGCGAAGAATTCTGGAGACAGAGTGAAGAATTATGATAAGAATGTGGCTTATTGTACATATAAATCTTAGCAGTCAGAAACTTTGGAACGTACAGCCCAAAACTTATGCTACATAGGGTGGCAATCCAATGGATGAATCGACTATTTCTAAAAAAAATAGGTTACTTTTGTTTCCATTTTATTTATTACTATTTAAAAATTATCAAACATAAACATCTATTTAGTTGAACTAGACCTACAACATTAACAGTTAATATGGCATTGACCTATTAATTCTAAAATAATTAAATTTAGTAATTAACTAAATAAAGAAATTTCTTTTTGTGATGGATCACAAAGTAAATTAAGTAATAATTTCTCTATGTATCACAATTTGACTAAATAAGTTATATAACAAAAATAAAAATTGATCACAAAATAGTAAGTAGCAATACAAAAGTTATCACTAATTATATAAGTGGCAATTTATTTTTATAAGTTTAATAATGATAAATTATATTAAATTCTTACTATTGACAATTAATAACATATTTACTGTTATAATGAAAAACTTCTCACAAATTATTGTGATAAGACTTTTATTTTCAATATAGAAGTATCAATACTTAGCAATAGTGACAACTTAAAAAAATTATCTCTTGCCAGTATTAAATATTATTATGATAACATAATTAAAGCCACTTAAAAACTACCACTACTGACAAAATAAAATTGTTATCACTTATTTGATATATACCATTATTGGCCATGCCAAAGTAAGGAGGATAAGACCATGAATGTGACGAAAATAAGGATGTGGTTTTCGAAAACCACATCCTTATTGGCTTGGAGGATTAAGCCATTGGCATTACTATAACAAACATTCCAATACATTATACTATCCTCCAAGCCAACAACAGATCCTAATATTGTCTGAAGTGGATTTAAAATATAGGAAGTTCAGATACCTTCAAACTACTTTTTGATGTAGACGTGGCCTAAGTGGTTTCTAAGGAAAATTGTAATTTTAGTTCATCAATTATACTCTCTTTTCGATATTAGCCCACTTTGATATGGGATTAGCACATTTAGTCCATGGGCCCGTAAATTTTTGCACATTTAATACAATTTTTTGCAATTTTGGTCCATTGGGCCAAAAAATTTTCAATTGGGCTGGAAAATTGCCTAGTCATAGTCGATTGGACCTAAAAATTGAGAATTTTGTGGCATTTATCAAATGGTGCCTACATCAACGTCTACCTCAATTGCCATGTCAACGAATGACTAAAATCAAAAATATGCCAAGGAAGCCAGACGTTGGCCGCTGCTCCTGGGCACTGCTTACAGAGGCGTGGCCATAGCTTTGCTCATGGAGGGATGACCATGGCCGCTGCTAGTAGCAACGGCCATGGCAGGTACAATGAAGAAGGGGTGGAGTGGGGTGGGGTGGGTGTTATTTTATAAAATATAATATAAAATATTTATTTATTAATAGATATTATGTATAATACAAAAATATTTTTATATATGTATAATGTATTATATTATATTATATTATGTCTATTATGTTATATATTTATGTATTTATAATGTATTTACATATTTATGTTTATTATATTATATATTTTATATTTATAGTTGTATATATAATATATATAAATAAATAAGGAAAAATTAGAAAGATGAAAATAAAAAAATTAATAGTTTTAAAAATAAAAAATTGGTATAAAGGAGCATTGATTGAGAAATCAGACCGGACCGGCTGGTTCAACTGATTCGATTGAGAATTGATCATGGTTCCGGTCCGATTTGATATATAAAATTAGTTGATTAAAAAATTGGTTCAATCGGTAAACTAATTTTACTTTAAACCCATTTTTTCTTTTCTTTTCTGTTTCTGAAAATAGAAACTAAAAATTAAAAATAATATTGGTTTTCATTTACATTTAAAACTTTTATATTATTTAAGTTGGTGTTTATTGTTTTGTAAGTTGTAATAGATTATATAAGGATTTTTTCTAGCAAATCGTATTTTATGATTTGGCATTTTAAATTGATGTATGAATATTATTATTACATAGAGTTTGGAGAAAATTTCATGATACTTGACATTTTTTTATTTTTTTTCCTTTTATATATATTTATATTTTTTATTTTTAATATATTTATATAATATTAAATATAATTATAATGTCACACCGATTGAACTAGTGGTTAAACCAATTGGATCGATTGAACCAGTAACCAATAAGGTCACCAGTTCGCTCGTCGGTCCAGTTTCTCAAACATTGTAAAGGAGATGAAAAAAGATATATAAAAATGAATGAAATAATATATTTAAAAAACATATATGAAAAAAGATATATAAAAATATATGTAAAAAGAATAAACAAATAAAATTAAAAATATATGTAATAACTAGGGGTAGTATAGTCTTTATATATCAAAATTAGGGCTACATTACAGCAAATCATGAGGAGGTGGTGGTGTGCAATTTTTTTTTAAATTACAAAGAGGTTTGTTACCTTTTTTTTTTTTTGTTGGTTCATAGGGGGTCTTTTTGCTCTTTTTAATTTTTCACAAGAGGGTAAAATGCAATTTGCCTTTATTAAATATATTAATATTATCATATTCATTTATTTAAATAAATTATCTATGTATATAGTATATTATTAACAAAATTATTTTAAATAATGTTTATTGTTTAATATAATTGAATGCACTATTATTTTAATTTTTTCTAGTTTATAAATTATTTATTTATTTATTTTATGTTATTTTAGACTTTTATTATTCTTAATTATTTGTTATTTTATTTATTAATTAAGTTTGAATAAATTATTTTACACATTTTTAATACTTTGTATTTTTTTTCATTTTATAATGGCTTTTTATTTTTGTCCATGTGACCCAACAGGTAGGGTGACGTGGCTGGTTCATGCCAAATGGCATAAAATGCCCAAATTGGAGCCCAATTGTTGCTAATTGGACTTTTGGCAAGCTCAATTTCAAATTAATCAGCCCAATAGATCAAAATTTAACCCTTAAATAATATACCATACATATCATTTGAGTTCTTGAGCATTATACATGCCATCTATGAATTCTTGTGCATTTGTTTGTGACCCCTTAGCTTTCCAATCAATTAGACATGAGCCCACAATACCTTATAATTTAATTTATAAATAATTAGTTCACTTAGTTATTTTGGTTAATTAAAACTCCTATTATTAACCACTTGAATTAATTTCTATTGATTCTAGAGTATTAATTTTCATAGTCAATGTATAGCAACAAGCCTATGAAGCCAATCAATGGGTGAATGAAGTGCATGAATCCTTTTATGAGTACCGAACAAATATGGTCCCTCCATTTTCTATCTCCCGACTGAGCCTAGAACAAGAAAATTAATTGGTTTCCCAATAATTTCTGTAACTATGCATCTATAAGAATGATGGGTTCAAGTAAACTCAATTTTGGAAACTCCTTTCCAAATTGTCACATTTTGCAAGGATTTTCACAACTGAACATCAAAGAAAATATAAGGGATCATCTCATTTAACGAGATGAGTAAATGAAATCTTTATTGATCCTCATCAACCTCCGTATGCGAGTAACTTATACCTAACACAAGTCCTATGTAACCTGCTATACGATCAGGGCAGGTATTAAAGCACAAACATTAGTGCAGAAAGTTGCCATGAAACTAAAGTTTGGAGATTAAAAATATACACTAACATAAATAAAACTAAAGTTTGGAGATTAAAAATATACACTAACATAAATATGAGAACATTAATTACAAATAAATATATGTATACCACTATGGCTTCCTTATGAATTTTTCAAGATGGAGCCATTCAATGAATTCATTCTCTAAAAGCACTACTAATAAGCACTAGTGTCTCTACAATGATCATTCATGAAAGAGCGCACCTTAACTATTGGAGCGTGCATCATAGTATAAGTCTATTAAATCCATTGATTTCCTATTTTAAGATTGTATGACTTCTAAAAATCTTAAAATCAAAACCATAGAGACACTTTTCATGATCACCATCACATGCATAACCATTTCCAACAGTCATGCATGATCAAAAGTCTTCAACCAAATGAATTGTTCAAGTAATAATATAAAGCACATAAGGTGACGATGGCCAACCAATCATATATTGCTTGAATAAGAAAGTGTATATTTGCAAGAGTAGTTTACATGTCAATCATATTAGCTCATTTAACACTATTCTAAGAATCTTCTTCTTACCATAGGTCAATTACATGTGGTTCTAAAGTCCATCTTCTCAAATGTCTCTCATAGACCTTTTGTGATAGGAATTTGATCAATAGTCCTGCAAACCTTTTTTAGTAAAGGTTTAATTAGTGGTTCTTCTATATTCTATATTAAGGCAACTCTTTTCACCTTAATATCGCCTCTATCAATACTCTCACATATCACATGGTATACCTTAGAATGTGCTTGAATTGTTAATAAAATTTCAACTCCCTCATTGTGCTCTTGTTATCATAATAATGTACCACCTCTAACTCTTTCAAGAAATTTTTTCACTCAAACACACCTTTAAGCATATTTGACTATAATACTACACTCTACCTCAGTCATGATTTCTTGTTTGGAATTCTTCCAATTCACTACACCTCTGTTGAGGCAAAATACAAAAGTCAGATATAAATGTGGAGTCATGTATATTGGATTAGAAACTAAAACCCAAAAATCCTTCATGTTTCAAGTTTTCACCGTTGTAAATTTAGAATAATTTCTTAGTCTTTCTCAAGTAATTAAGTATCATCTTTCTGACACTCCAGTTACTCTTACTAGTATTGCCTTACTTGCTACTCATGACCTCAAAGTGTGAGCTACATTTATCTAGATATGTAGCAGAACAATTATTATGCTTTCAATAATATATGCATAAGGTATGGGAGACATCTTTATCTCTCCTCCTTCATCTGTAGGCCTATAGATTTTAAGAGAGAAAAACTATGTTTCACTGGAAGGTAACCCCTCTTAAATTTCTCCATGCTAAACCTACTTGGATCTATGTACAACAATAGCTTTGGCATCTTCTTCAATCTATCTCGATAGATTCATATTCCCCATCAATAATGTTTCTCCCAAATCAAATACGAAAAATTATATAGATAATAATGCTTTAATTTGGTTTAACATTTATATCTCCTTTCAGATGAGAATGATGACATCAATATAAAGCAATTGATAAAGCACTAGCAGCCAACCGAACTCCCACTATATATTTTGACAAAACCAATTCCTTCAACTATCTCATGAAACATATGGTCCAATTCAAGATGCTTGTTTGATTTCATAAAAACTTTTGAATTGAACTTTATTTGATTAATTTTTTGAATTCCAAACTAATTATATTGTGTGGAATTTAAAAAACTTAAACAAATTAAGAAATATTCAACTTTTTTTAGGGATAAGTTTCGGAATTATCACGTTTGAGAGTTCGGCTTACGAACTAGAATTACTTAATTGATTTCTCAAGTGGCCAAGTTCTTGATAAAATTTGAATCAGAATTTGGTTAGCTTAAGCTTTAAGAATTGGGCTTAATAATAGACAAATTTTATGAATAAAAATGTAACCTGAATAAACTAATTACAAATTAAATTGATAACTTAAAGGTTATTGAATTAAATTAAATACTAGGTATTATTGATGATAAGAATTGACTCTTACAATTTAAGTCCTCAAAGTATATTTCAAATATTAAATTGAAATTCGATTTATCTACGATTACATAATACTGATTAATTTACTTGATTTAGTATTGCTTATTCAAAATAATTAAATTTATAAAAATTGACGAATTACACTAAATTAATTGTACTAAGATCATGAAGAAAGAAATGACTATCAAAATTGCGTCGGTTAGACTTAAATAAACAATTAGATATTTAAATTAAAATACTAAAAAAAATCCAATAATAAGGCAAATAACATAAGACTCTCAGTATCTTGCGAAGTTAAGAATTCGACAATATTTAATATATTGATATTTAAATTTACAAATTTAAAGAAATTATGAAAAAAAGGGATCAAGACAAATATCATAAGAGATCCATAGTAAATTGAAATAAATTGATTGATTCAATATTTTAAATAATATGGGTGTAAATAGATATTAAATAGATCGAATACACAGTTTTCATATTTGTATTCATTTAAATTTTGAATATTTGGATATGGATACAAATTTGATGAATATTAAAAAATAATATTCGAATTCGTATCCATCGAATATCGATCGAATTCAAATATATCCGCATTCAATTATAATTATTCAAATTTATTCATTTTTTATTAAACTTATCTGTATTCGAATTATTTTTTTATATTCATATTTGATAATGATTATTTAAATATCTATTTACAAATATCTAAACACGTAAATTTATGAATCTATAACAAATACATATTTTAATTAATAAAAGAAATTATATAATTTCATTAAAAAGAAAGCAATCAAACAAATTGCGTAATTTTTAATTAATAATTAGCTTTATAATTGATTATTAGTACTTATTATTAATAATAACAATAGCATTTAAGTATATTAATTATAAAGTCAACCAACAATAATTGTGCTGATTAACTTTATTTTTTAATTTTTTCTATATATTACAATAATTTTTTAAATTTATTCTTTTTCCTTTCCAATTCTTCTATTATAATTTATGTATATACATATATGGATTATGAGATTTTTATTAAAAAAATAAATAATATACTATTTAATAAATGTGTATTCGGAGTGGATATTAAATGAAATAAATATTTATTTACTATATTCATATCCATTTATAATCGGATATCTATTAATTGAATACGGATAAATCCACTTTAAATAGATGAGGATAAAATTTATATAAACGAATACGAATGTGAATGATAAATGAATTTTTAAATATTCATTTACGTTCCTATTAAATACTAATAATAAGACACGTATAAGAAATGACTCATAAATAAAGTAGGTAGAATAATTTAATTTAGAAGCAAATTTGACAACTCAAGAATTTAAATTAATCCAGAATTAGTAATATGGAATGTTATAAAATTAAGAACTTCAAAATATCCTAAAAGATTAAAATATGATCAGCTGTGACTTTAACTCAGACAACAATACCATATTGATGCTATTCACAAGTAGAAGTCCTTTTCGGAAGTCAGTGAATTTAATGAGATTCTTGCTCCAGAACATTTTGCATAGAATTAAAGCTTTGGCTTTTTAATGAATAATTTTTAGTTTTTTTTTTAATTTTAAAAATTGATATTTATAGTGATTATGGATAGTAGCCCATTTAAATCTATGGGTCCATATTGGTGGACATAATTAATTAGGCTCATTAGCCCTTTACTTTATTTACTATTTTTTAATTTGATCTTTTTTATTTATTTATTGCATTTCTACACTTAGAATCTTATTTTGGCATATCGTCAAACCTTTCTATTTTCAATTTTTTCATATTGAGAGTATAAGACAAAAACTAATTTATTTTAATAGAACTTTAGTGAATTTTGAGCAATCAACTAATTTTAATGATAAATTAATAATTAAAAAACAATTATGGGAGGAGGCCCAAACGTTGCCTATCTTCAGGTAGGCACTCATCAGGCAACATTCACAAAGCAAACGCCAATTGGGTGCCCACTTTCGATTAGGCACCTGTGGGGCGCTTGCTTTGAGTAGGCGCCTGACACCAAGTCATCAATTATTTTTCAAGACAATTAAGTGTCCACAATCATTGTTTTTTTGGCAAATGTGATCATTCGAATATCGACTAGTAACAAATATAGTTATCCTTTTGGTAATAGCTGAGGTTTTGTGCTTTGGAAATTAATTAGGATCTTCAATATAAGGATCACATTTTATGAATAACTTAGAAAATTTGTAATATCTTGTAATACCTTGTATTTGTAACTTAGAAAATTTCTTTTTTCTAATGTCTTGTATTCTTAGGATCCTTCAGGATCACCAACAGAGCTTCGAGCTCTTGCGAGTAATTTAGAGTTTTTCATAGATAGCATGCCTTGCATGCATCTCGAATTATTTTGTTAGGCTACAGGTTTTGAAGGTTACTAAGAACTACCAATCGAGCTTTATCCTCTCTAAAGGACTTAGAATATTCGAGGTATAAGAAACTATTTTAATGGCCAAGATGATTTCTTAAGGATATTTCTTTATGCTCAAGTCTAGAGTGCCCATATGGAGAGTGCTTGCTCCCTAGGCAATTCTACATTAAGTGTCTCCTTCACAAGTACTTAAGAGGAGCGCTTCTCTGCACTAGACATTACCATGGTGAGGGAATATGGCTATCTATTAGCTGAGCAATCTTTCTTTATCGTTTTTCAAGGACTATGTTGTTCTGTCTTTGCTTGGGTAGAGAGTTAGCTAGATATCTACCTCATGGCTAAGCATAAGCCAAACATAGGCATGCGGACTTGCACATTTATGTAGTGTTGAACCTTGCTCCTTTTGTGATGGAGATCTGGATGATTTGATATTTCTTATGTTACTTAGTTGTTTGGATAACTTTCATTTTATTTTATTTTATTTTTTACACACTTTTCCTCAACGTTGTATATTGTTTGCGTGTTGTGACATGTTTACGTCCCCATCTCCTTGTTTATTTTTTAACTTCTTACCAGGACTTTGCTACAATGAGGAATAGTAACATGCGAATTTGACTATGAGCCTCCTAAGAGGTTTTACCGTAGACTTGCATCTAACCTATATTAGTTAACTACAAGGTCATAAAGTTGGCTCCTCCATAGAGAATCCCGCAGATGTCCAAAATCATCTTCATAAACCCAAAGTCCAATAGGATTCATCCCAATGTCAGATGGACAAAACATTCTGTAACGAAAGTGAGAGTGATTGATAAGATCATAATCCCAATGCCAATCCTGATGAATCACTCAAGCATGAATCCGACTAAAATCTTCAAAGTCATTCATTGAGCATAAAACTTCACCAAAAATTCTTAGAGACATACTAAAGAGCTAAGCTCAACAAGGAACTCAAATTTATTCATAGAGCTTAAAATGATCCTAAGTAATTACCAACACCTAGAACCTCGCAAAGAAAGATTCTAAGTTATGCCCAAACACCTCTTGGGGCACCTGAGTGCATCTTCATGTGTCCAGCTACATCACCAAGCAAGTGTTGTCTCCTTGCACCTCAGGACGTCTCTTCGCTTTCCTAGTGAGCATCATCTCCACTTTGGACCTATGAACTCCAACCTTGTCTTAATTGGAGATTTTAACTTAGAATGTGATATGGAATATCCCAGTAGGCCCAATAGGCCCAACATCAAGTGGGATAGCCCAGAAGACCCAAAATCAAGTCTGTTTGGTCGACCTATATCGACCTTACTTGGCAGGGTCCACGGTCGACCCGCATCGATCTAAAAACCACTCTAGATGTTCTAACAGTTAGATCTAATCGACATGTATCGACCTCAAGACCTACTCCAGTATTGACTCAAATCTCCACCACATTTATGAGTCTGACAAGCAACATGCCTCCGCATTCATGATACATGACAACTGATATAGTCGCTGCCACCAACTCTGCCAACCTTGCCACCACCTTTGGCAAGGAGGTGCCTCCAAAGTTACTATTTACCCTAGAAAATAGGAGATCCAGCCACCTGAAATAGTATCGAAATCTGGACATAAAATAGCCATCAACCCCCTGGTAAAGATAAAAGTCAGTACACCTGATAAGGGCACCATAGTTAAATCACGCATGGAGAAGGCTATAAACACTTCATACTCAACCACGCTCAAGGTAATGCCAAATATGCTATAAATTATATATACTCTCAATATTTTATTTGATTACTATATCTCGATCAGAACTAACTTAAGCATCAAAGTACGTTAGCCAGGGGCACCTCAGCTAGTTTAACGTGTGTTGTAGTTACATATCTCAAACCTCAAGAGATATACAGCTTTGAGTACTCGACCTCCCTGGTCGAATTCATCCCAAATACTATCCTTTTCACTATAAGCGACTTTCAGCCGCATCAATTTTGGCGATGTCTATGAGAACCTATTGAGATTGCAGCAAAAAGATAGTGAACACATGCAGAGCAGCATTCAAAAGAGAGGAAAATAGGAGATCCATTTCTCTACCTCCCCCTAACCCCCAGCAAGGTATACACACTCTGGGCACTAATGCCCCTCAAGAGCAGGTGGTGACACTCACCATGCCCCAGTTAATGCAGCTGCTGATAAGTGAGCAAATTTCAGCCCAAATATCAACCCAACTATCTGTCACTTTGAACAGACACACTACAGTACCTACTCATGCTGCCAGTACAACTCTACAACCACCCCCACTGGAGAATAGATCTCTTGAGAATAGCCGCGGCCTCAGAGAATCTAGGCTGTAGCACGCCAGGCCTGAGATTAGCCCTAGATGCTCACAGGAAAAGAGAAGACAGCCAGAAATACGGAAAGAGATAGCTGACTTGGTAGATCACGTCAAACCTAATTAAGCCATGAAGCACGATAAGGTTAAATGCTCTGGGCGTGACTATTGCGAGGAAAGAGGAAAGTCTACAAACCTTGCACCTCAGCCTATTTGAGCCCTACAATGCAATAGAGTAGAGTATGTTAGATCAGGTCTTGATTAAAATGCTACCCAGGTGGATCAGGACGAATGGAAAGAAGTATCCCATCAAGTCCAGCAGCTGAACAAGCACCTTAACAAGATTTTGAAGAGAAATACCGACAGAGCACCAAACTTAGATGCTCGTCAAAGATCTCATTGGGAAAGAAGGTCCCCTTTCATTCAAGATATCATTGACAAGTGCATCATCGTTGATGCTAAAGTCTCAATAGGTCTATCGAGGTATGATGGCTCAACCGACCCTAATGAGCACTCATACAGTTTGAGCAAATGACACAGTTGCATGGACACTATGAATACATCCATGCCAAGATGTTGGTGACCACCTTCTAAGGCATCGCACTGGACTGGTTTATGAAGCTTGAACCATCATCAATTTATTCTTATGACCAGCTTTGTGACAAGTTCTTGCACCAGTTTGCTAGTAGAAGAAAGGCGAAGCTCTCCCATACCCACGTCCACACTGTTAAGCAAGGTGAGGGGGAGTCTCTCCATGATTTCTTCACTAGATTTAACATAAAGGTCCTGAAAATAGTAACCCCAGGATTAAGTTCTTAATCGATGTGTTGTTTTTGGGGCTCCGACATAAAGAATGCACCAATGCATTGGTGCAAGAATATCCTAGGTTGATAGAGGAGTTGCTTGACCTAGCAGAAAGGTACATAACATAGGAGAAAATAAACAGGCTTAAGTTTGGATCCGTCAAAGTCAAGAAGAAGAAAAAAAAGAAAAGAGACAACCAGAAACACAAAGAGCGAGGTTGATCTTTGATCAAGCGTTTCCATGACTATACGCCATTGAACATCCCGAGAAATGAGGTCCTTTACACCATCTAGCATGATAACCTCCTTCAAGAGCCCAGAAAGCTAACAGAGACTGAAGCTACAAAAAAATCAAAAAAATACTGCCACTTCCACAAACAAAAGGGACACGACACGGATAAATACTTCAATCTACAAGATGAGATTGAGAAGTTGATCAGGCAAGGCCACTTCAAAAAATACATAGTCGTGGATGCTCAGACTGAAGGGGAAAAAACTGATCAAACTCCCCATAAAGAAAGGTCGGTTAGCCCCAAGAGAGAAGATAAAGAAAAAAAGCCCATCCAAGAAGATCGCCCACCCATCAGAGGGTAATTGATATGATTGCAAGAGGTCCCACTGGGGTGGACTCTAAGTCCGCTCAGAAGCAAACACAGAGGAGGCTTGAGTCCAATAAAGCTTCACCTATTGAGATAACTTTTCACCTCACAATGAGCATAGAACCCATTTCATTTACCAATGCAGACCTGGCCAACCTCAAGGACAGGAATGCCAATCATAAGATAAACTACCCGATGGTCATCTCCATGGAAATTGTAAACTTTAAAGTGTGCAAGATTATGATCGACAACATTAGCTCGGTGAATGTCATCTTCTTGTCTACCCTAAAGAGGATAAACATGAGCAAATTGAAGTTCAAGCCTATGCGCATGCTGCTAGTCAGATTCGAAAGGTCGGAGATCATACCAGAGAGGTCGATCAACTTGTCCACATCTTTTGGGAAGGCTCCTCGAAAGAGAACATTATTATTGAATTACCTTGTCATCGACACCCCATTTGCCTATAATGTCATCATAGACCAACCTGTCCTTAATAACTTCCATGCTATCATGTCCACTTATCATTTGAAAGTCAAGTTTCCGATCCCAGCGGGCACAAATGAGCTTTTGTGCAACATGAAGGAGGCATGGAGATGTTACAACATCTCGATTGAGTCAATTATGCAAAAAACTTGATCGCAACTAAAGACTTCGGAGGATGCCTCTATAGCGAAACCCAAAGAGTCCCAAGTCAGCAAGAAGCAAAAGCTAAAAGACACTAGAGTGAAGCCCATCGGGGAGTTTAAGACCATTGAGCTCAAATAAGGTAACCTCAAAAAGATGACCTGTATTGGAACAGACTTAGGCCCTCACTTGGAGTGTCTTATAGTCAATTTTCTGAGAAAAAATATCAACATCTTTGCTTGGAAGGCATCCAACCTACAAGGGATCAACCCTAACATCATTGTGCACTGCATCAACACTGACCCTTCATACAAGCCGATCAGACAAAAGATAAGGACATTCAAAGCCTAAAGGACGCAATTCATCAAGGAGAAGGTTAGAAAACTCTTAGATACAGGATACATTGTAGAAATTTAGTATCCCTCTTGGCTTTGTAATGTCATCCTAGTCCCAAAAACTAAGGGACAGTGGCAGATGTGTAATAATTTTACTAATTTGAATAAAGCATGCCTTAAGGATCCTTACCCTCTACCTCGAATAAATTTACTAGTTGATTCAACTGCTAGGTGTGAAATATTAAGTATGATGGACGCATTTCAAGGCTATTATCAGATCTTCATAGCACCCGAGGATAGGGATAAAATATCTTATGTTGTTCCTAATGGGTTATATTGCTTCCATGTCATGTCGTTCGGATTGAAAAATACCAGGGCAACTTATCAGCGATTAATCAATTTTATGTTCAAAGACAAGATTGGAAAATTGATGAAAGTTTACGTCGATGACATGATAATTAAGACGAAAAAAGCCCAAGACCACTTGCTCAACTTTATTCATACTTTTGGGATATTAAGGGCATTTGGATTGAAGTTGAACCCGAACAAGTGTATGTTTGGGGTCCAAGGAGGAAAATTTCTGGACTATATAGTCAGCCAAAGAGGCATTGAGGTAAATTCATAGAAAATTCAAGCAGTTTTAGATGTCACCCCCCTCAAGAACAGTTCGAGACATTCAGAGGTTGGTAGGAAGAATCATGATTTTGGGAAGGTTCATCGGAAGATTAGCCGACAAAAGCCTCCCCTTTTTCAAAATTCTCAAGAATGCCAAAAAGATAAATTTTCAATAGACAGAACAGTGTGATCGGGTCCTGATCGAGTTGAAATAGTATTTGGCCTCACCCCCGATGTTGACAAAACCCAAGCTAGGAGAAGTACTTCAGATATATTTAGCAGTCTCGAAAGCATCAATTAGTTCAATACTGGTATCGACCCAAGATGGTAACCATCAACCAGTCTACTATTGCAGTAAATCACTCCAAGGGCTAGAACATAATTATTCAGAAATTGAGAAATTTACATTAGCATTAGTGACCACTACTCGGAAGCTGAAACCATACTTCTAGTCTTATTCTATCATAGTGCTAACCAACCAATCGTTGAAATAGGTGTTGGAAAAACTCGATACATCAGGCAGATTGACCAAGTGGGTGAACGAGCTGAGAGAGTTCGATAATAGTTTTCAACCTCGAATGACCATTACAGCGCAAGTGCTTATCGATTTTATTGCAGAACGAGTCGACTTGCCCGAAAAGAGTATCCCAGCCCCTCTTATTTGGACCTTGCACGTCGATAGGTCATTGACCACATCTAGAGGTGGAATATGGGTCACTCTTCACTCCCTAGAT
>JACGDI010005829.1:79633-113834 GCA_014898725.1 Jacaranda copaia
CTACTGGAACTACTCGAGCTAGAGCTATCGCTCGTGGATGAACTCGATTCACTCCCACGAGATATTTTAGATATACTCTCCACCCCAGTCTCCCCCTCATAGGCCACACTCTCTAACCTAGTGTTATCACTATCTGAACTAATAGACATGCTTCTACAAATGAAAAGGTAGAAAAGAACAAAAACAGCAGAGGCACTTATAATGCAAATCTCAAAAAGGCAAAGCGCACGAAAGCTGGAAAAGTTTCAAAGACAACAACCAGAAGTATTGGCAACAAAAGTATAAATAGAGTCAGTTATCCTACTATTTATAGGCATTCATGCATGGAATCCAAGTAACTGTTATGATAACAGCCTACCCCAGTACGCTTCGTATTCTATGCACTAATAGGCACATTAAATGCATAGAAATCACCTCAAACCCGAGTCAGCAGTTCAAAAACTCAGGTCGAGAACTCAAAAACCCTAGTCAAACATGGTAACTGCCGTAACTAAATGCAAACTCCCTAGTTCTTCTCGTCCACAAGCTCAATCAAGATCGCGAATTGGGGGGACTCATGATATGGGATAACCTAGTAGGCCCAACATCAAATGGGATAGCCCAGAAGGCCCAACATCAAGTCTGTTTGATCGACCTGTATCAACCTTACTTGGCAGGGTCTACAGTCGACCCGCATTGACCTTAGGACCACTCTAGATATTCTAACAGTTAAGTCTGATCGACATGTATCAACCTCAAGACCTACTCTAGCGTTGACTCAGATCTTCCCCGCATTTATTAGTCTGATAGGTAGCATGGCTCCGCATTAATGATGCGTGACAACTGGTACAGTCACTGCCACCAACTATACCAACTTTGCCACCACCTTTGGCAGGGAGGCGCCTCTAAAGATACTATTCACCTTGGAAAATAAAATATTCAGCCACTTGAAACAGTATCAGGATCTAGACATAGAATGACCATCAACTCCCTGGTAAAGATAAAAGTCAGTACACCTAATAAGGGCACCATAGTCAAATCACGCCTAGAGAAGGCTATAAATACTTCATACTCAACCATGCTCAAGGTAATGCCAAATACGCTATAAACCTTCTATACTCTCAGTATTTTATTCGATTATTATATCTCGATCAGAACTAACTTGAGCATCGGAGTGCCTTAGTCAGGGGCACCTCGGCTAGTTTAACGTGTGTTGTGTTTATAGATCTCAGACCTCAAGAGATATACAGCTTTGAGTACTCAACCTTCCTGATCGAATTCATCCCAAACACTACCCTTTTCACTATAAGTGACTTTCAACCGCATCAGAATGTATTTTACTTCCCATCATCCTATTCTCAAGGCATTATCATCTTTCAAGTTGATGTACCCTAAACAAGTTTTTACTAACTCTGATGAGTTAGAAAAAAATTCAAAGGGGCTAGAGTAATTTAAAAAAAAAACAAAGGGAGAAAGGAGGAATAACACTCAGAGAACCCATCTCTCAATCACCAATAAGACAAACTCCTCACAAGTTACACACTTGAAGTTTATTTAACTCCTTAGGCAAATATAAGGTACAAAATTTGTCTAAGTCTTTGAATGAATACAAGGCAACTAGCACAACGCCACCTAAAAAAGACAAGTTCACAAAACATCTAAGCCCTCCGTTCAATGCAGAACACTATCAATAATCCCAAAAATTTTCTAAAGCGTAAAAACTTTATAGTAAAGCCTAAATTCTACATAGATGTAGAGCCTAATGCAAACGCCCCACATAGATAACCAAATATAGGTGCTCGACAAGCAACACCCAAATTAAAAAAGAAATGCACCAACAGAAAGTCAAAACAAGGTGTGCTACCTCTAAACCACTTGTTTAATGTTGTGATTGTGATTAATACCACTTCTAATGTAATATGTGAGAAATCGACACAAAGTTTTTGTCAACTTTTCAACTAACTCGTAGTTGAAAGGTGATTTGCTCCATCTATTATATATTTACTGCTCTATTTTTTGTCCCAAGATAATAAGTTTATTCTATAGGTAACTTTTTTTTCAAAAATATCTATCATTTTATATAATGACATAGAACCCAACGCAGGTGCCCAGCAAGTGCTCAGCACCAACACCCAGCAAGCTCCCGACATAGGCACTCAATATGGGTGCTCAGTGGGTAGCCAACGCAAATGTCCAAGCGGGTGCCCAGATACTTTCCCCTTGTCTCTCCTAAAAGCTAGATTCAACCTCTATCATGACTTGAATTAGGTCCTCTTTCCAGATATTTCATTTCCTATGGTTCCACTTAAAAATTCGCCTAAGTTTTGACACAAATACAACACTGTTTTTCCAAGTCCCTTGCCACTCTCAAGCACGCTCCCACGCATATTTAGCTTCATCAATAAAAATTAATTAAATTTAAACAACCTTATTTATAAAGTAATGTAAATAAAAAAAATTAAAAATTGAACTTATATTATATTTTTTTATACAAAATTAAAATCTTCCTATCCAAAATGGGGCTTGATGATCTACTAAAAGTTGACTATAAGGGCAATTTGGTAAATTAATTAATAATGGCATCATACCTAAAATTAACTAAATAAGTAAAAAGGTTGAACAGCCCAAAAGACAAGTTGAACCCCATAAAGAGAGACAAATAAACACTAATAACCATAAGTCCATCAAGATTGAGATCTATAAATATCAAGTCCCGAATATAACTTGACCACAAGAAATCATTCCAAAAATTACAAACTCAAAGAACTTTCGAAAGAAAATATATTTCTATGCATGTTTCAAAGAAAAACAAACTGATACACTATTGTCTTCCAAAAAAGACCATATTCCATTTTCGTGCAACATCAAATGGTTCACTAGCTTTATGGCATCACCATCATACATTTACGTGTGAGGTTCAACATTTGAATTATGATGAACTTATGAATGTATAAAGAACTGAATAAGTCTGATTAACTTAATGTGGTCGGTTTTAAGTTCAGTTGATCAAACATCTTGTATGATGATGCGTCACATATTGAAATCAAAGATCTTGTATAATATAACGCGTCACATGAATTAAGCAAATTATTGCATCCGCGTTGGGAAATATTGACAAACTAAAAGTATATTTGTGTTCCATAAGTCAGGAAACCCGTATATTATGAATTGTGACAAAACTAAATTCAACGGTGGTTAGTCTTATAATAAACTTTTCCCCGAAGGGGACCATTGTTTGAAAAGTAGGTTTTGAACGGTAGGACGACGAGACAAAGGCCATGCATAGTTTATGCAAATTGACAATATAAATATTTCGAGAATTAAGTGAGACTCGTTTTTGACGATTGAAGAATTGCCCGGGCGGTGCGGTAAACTCAATAATAATAATAATAATAATATTGATTTAATTGACACCACAAAGTTAGCATCTTGATCAACAAGGGACAACGGAAAATTTCTCCAACATTCCATATTAAAATGTTAATTTTTAAAAGAAAAATTAATTCTTTTCATTAAAATAAAATTTTCTTTTATTTACACACATGCATATCAAAAATTAGTTAGAGTTTGAATCTTGAATCACGAATCTCGCACATATAAAGCTAAAAACGATGACATTGGGCTAATTGTTAAATAATGATGCGACATGCATTATTTATTTTTATTTATTATTTTAAAAATATAATAATATAAATATGAAATTCCACGTTTTGTTGTTCCAACATAAAACTCCATACGAACAGAATGAGTAGAATAAAAATGTACTAACAACCAAAAAGAGAAAATCGCCAAAGCTTATAATTCTGAGCTCATTCCAGGTAATAATCTATAAGTCAATAGTGAAGAAATTTTAATCGAATTAATATTAATCTAAATGTCCCACCACGAGGGTTGCCACACTCACCGCCTTTTATTGTTGTTGTTATTGAAAAAAAAAGGGCAACTGAAGGAGAAAATCAACACCGACCGCGAGTTCATTGGACGTTTGACCAAAGCGTTTCGCCCTTCAATTCTGGTCCTCAATTTTTACCATCGAAGTTAGTTGTGAGTCTAATGCATTCGTCTTTTTAGTCCTTTAATATGAAATAAATGAAAAGAAATTTGTTTCCACTTAGAAACGTTTGTGCTGAAAAAAGCCACTAATAACATAGAATCATTAATCATAATTCTAATGATTTATGTTATTATAACTATAACTAGCATGATTACAGCAACGATTCATGTATTGAATACCGTCCCTAATCATGACCAAAGATTGCAATTGCGACAGCCTTAGTCTTTAAACACAAAAGCTGTACTCCTTGCTTTGATTTAATGGTGTAGATGAATAGTAAACGGATCGAATATATATTTTTTATATTTGTATCTGTTTAACTTTTCGAATATTCAAATACAGATACGGATTTGACGGGTATTAAAAAATGACATCCGAATTCGTATCCATTAGATATCGATAGAATTCAGATATATTCATACTCGATTGTAATTATTCAAATTTATTTATGTTTTATTAAATTTATCCATATTCGAATTATATTAAATATCTATTTACAAATATCCAAATACGTAAATTTCTGAACCTATAACAAATACACATTTTAATTAATAAAAGAAACTATGTAATTTTATTAAAAAGAAAGCAATCAAACAAATTGCATAATTTCTAATTAATAATTGACTTTATAATTGATTATTAGTACTTATTACTAATAATAATGGCATTTAAGTATATTAATTATAAAGTCAACAAACAATAATTTTGTTGATTAATTTTATTTTTTAATTTTTTCTCTATATTACAATAATTTTTTTTAAATTTATTCTTTTTTCTTCCCTTCTTCAATTATAATTTATGTATATACATATATGGATTATGAGATTTTTGTTAAAAAATATAAATAATATATTATTTAATAAATATGTATTTGGAGTGAATATTAAATGGATTGGATATGCATTTACCATATTTATATCCATTTATAATTGGATATCTACTAATCGAATATGGATAAATCCACTTTAAATGAATGCGGATAAAATTTATATAAATGAATAAAAACACGAACGATAAACGAATTATTAAATATCCATTTCAGTCCTACTTTGATTTGAACAATCTAACTCACCATGCTCCCAATCATTTTTTGTTAAAGGGCGAAAAACATGTATTGGTATCAAATTTTGACAATAATGTCGATTTAAGTTTTGATATCTTTGTAAGATGACAAAATCCTTAACATATCTCTCAAATTTGATTCGTTACATGGCAATATTTTTCCCAATTTATATTTCACAGCGATGAGTAATTAAAAAAAATTATTTGATAGCCATTATATAGAAGTAATTAATCAAAACAATATCTTGACTTTGTATAATGCATAGTTCATTAATATATTTTGTTAAATATATGACTTAATTTTACATGTTCATATATAAATGAATACATTAAACTTTTATAGAAATTAGAAATATTTTTTTATGACCTTTTTACTTCTTTTTATTTTTTTGAAAACATAAAGATAAAACCAAATTAATTAGAACCTTCAATTTTGCGAAAAAGGTTTATAGAGTGGTCAATTTTTCTTTCTTATTTTAAATTAGACGTTATAAATTTATCTCAAACAACGTCCGCACATAATTAATTAAGTTGTTAAGGCATAAAATAGTTTTTGTTTTTGTTAATAATATATCAATTCTTTAAATAGCATTCCTTTTATTAGTTTCATGTAGAATTGAATAAAAAGAGAGTTCGCGATACACTTATCAAAATTTAAAATTATATAATAATTAAAAAAATCAGAAAAATAGTTATGACCAATTCATAGATGACTTTAAAATTTCACGTCCTTAATTGCGAAACTAACATCTAATTCGAAGCAAATATTCTCATAGCTAACTCTTGCTATTATCAATTTGTAAATAATTATTATTCTTTTTAACTTATTAATTCTCCTACTAATAATGCATAATTAACTTGTCGCACTTGCAACAACTTGGTTATTGATTGGTGGCTTATTATTTTTGTGACTTGAACTTTAAAATTTATATTTGCAACAAAAAAAAAATTATAATCATAGCTACAAAATTAACTTTATAATAATTTTTCATAGAAACAGCTTAGTTTCTGGTGGTGCATAGAAAAATTCACAATAAAATATTATTGCATTATTTTTAAGATATTTACTACAGAATATTCATAATTATAATTACTTTGTATCATAATTATAAAATTAATTTCACAATAATTTTTTTTAGCACATACCTAATTTTCTTTATAGTGATTATAAAAGAGAAATTCAAGATTTTAGTGTCAGGTGTCGAATCCAACCAAAATAAATTCTTATTCTTAAAATATGATTTGTAATTAGCAGTAAGTAGGGTCGTATTCCACAGAGATTAGTAAATTTTATTTTTTTCAAATTTATTAAATAAAATAAAAAATAAAGGGGATTTTCAAGAAATAAAAAACTTAGAATTTCAAAAGTAAAATAAATAGAATAAGAAATCAATGAAAATGAAATATAGCCTAAAATAAAATCTCAATTTGGCTCACAAATTTGATTATTGATGCAAAAATAAATTTCTCATTCTCGAATAAGCTAATTATAGTTACTCAGGGTGCCCTAATAACCAATATCTACTTACTATTTTGATAACTAAGAGAAGCTCATTGATTATTTCCCTTTTAAGTAAACAACCCTAGAGAAACACTCCTAGAATTTAATTTACCACAAGCATTATAAACTAAAGAGACCCAACCTTAGCCAACAAACACAAACAAGCGGGATTTATTTAAACTGAATTATTTATCTTCATAGCATAAATTATGCATCTTCTTACACATAACTATGTTATTCTCCACAAGCGTTAGAACAATTAAACAATAATGGATTTAAAGTTCTAATTGGCAAAACAAATATTCTAAACTATCAAATTGGGGCCCTAAATTCAATAAACTTGAATATTCGTACTGAAAATAACAAATAAATAAATACTCAAGAAATAAGAAATATGAATCAAATTAATCATGAATAAATAAATAAATTTGAATCAAATATTGAAGAACCCAAACTTTAATAATTCCTTAAGCTAGAACGAGAATTTAGCAACTCATGCTTGAGAGAAAAATGCAGGAAATTAAAATATGGTGAATGAAAGATGAAGGATCCAAGATCCTTGGTTCCATATATATAGCGTACTACTACTAATGTAACTGGAAAACTAAATAAAAGTCCTGCTAGAATAAAGAGACCTAAATTCTCTTAATTAAAGAAAAAGAAATTAAAAATATTCCAAAAATATACAATTGTCAAGAGGGGTTGCATGCTTCCTAATTGAATTTGTATAGAGTCTTGGGGTGCAAGACACGTCCGCACTCGAATTATTTCCTTCTTCCATTTCTAGTCTCCTCGAGAATGTGATTTTTGATCCAAGCATATCAAATACCCGATTTTCAGCTGCATTTTGTTTGAATCTTCAATTTACTTCATGAAATATAAAATTAAAATTAAAATCCAACAACTAAGTATTTTTACTATTAATTGGAAAGAAAAATTATATAAATTAAATGAAAAATATGCAACTTAACATTTAGCATCCCATAGAACATTTGAGTGTTACGCAAAAGATTCTAAAATATTTGTAATTTTTTTTTTTATAATACCCTGTGTAGGCATTTCTCATATGAAACTTTGCTGTTTTAGTAACATTATCTGGAAGTATAACAGTATTCACGTAAAATTAAATGGATAAATAATTAACATTAGTAGATGATTATTGTTCTATTTGATTAACTATATCAAAATAGTTGATGAAAAAGCCATTAATATACTTGATAATAAGCTTAAATAATTAGTTGGTTATAAAAGAAAAAGGAAAATCTTTAACAAATTCATCATCTCTTGCAATTCACAATAAATAATTTACAATTTATTATTAAAAAACCAAATATTATTAATGAAATATTTCGCATCAACCTGCTATGGTTTCAATTATTTAAAAAACAATTATTCTGGTACCTTAAATTAATGTGGCTTCGCGCGAGTTTTTATCTGTGGTAGTGGCCAAATTCAGCGAACCATGTGTTACTTTTAAGGGATATTGGTAATTAGAATAATTTTAAGAATTAAAGGGGTGCAAAATGATAACACAAAGATGGAGGACGCACACTAATTTTGTGTAATGATTTTTATTTCCTATAACAATTATATTTTTTGAATAATTAACACGGTTAATTTGGCACATTCTATGAATGCGTTAAAATTTTTATAGTTCTTTTCCATCCAAGAGCAATATTTATTTACTTTTTGCATAATATTTTTGTTTTAATTATTTTAATTTTTCTGTAAATTAAAATAATACTTGTAAGCATAAAGTATGTGATCTATAAATGTTAGTTATTAGAATTTATAAGAAAAAAGTAAAAGTATTTTAGGCAAATCATAATTTCTATAATATTTTTTTACAGGATAATAATATTTATTTATTATATAATACAAATTTATTTTAATATTTTATATATTTATTTAATTTTTTCATAAATAAAATTCAAAAAATTGTGATAAAATAGTAATTGTAGACATAAAATATAAGCGTTATAAATAATAATTATTATATAATTTTTTAAATTATTAAAATTTAAGAAAATATAAATATTTTAAATAAACCAATTGAAAATATATAAAAAAAAAAGGCACTAAGTGTTTTATTAATCATATAAATAAATACAGCCATATACGTTGTGGTCAGGGTAAAAAGACAAAAAGAAAAATATCGCGGATGGCGGAATGTTCTGTAGGGGGGCTTGATAAAAAAAGGCGGCCATAGGGGCTAAAAACGAGGGCGAAAAGCCAACCCCCCACCCCATCGACTCATTCCATATGCGCCGTTGCTGGCCGAAAACGGAGCCCAGATCGGCCGGTTTGACCAACTGCCACAAACGCCATAAAAATAGTTTGATTCGGCCATATAATCTGAAGAATGCAATTCTTTTTTTTTTTTTCGTATATAAAATTACCAATTCAACTGCTGAACTGATTAGCCTCGTGTTAGTTGTGAGAATTGAAATAATTATTATATGAAAACCTGCACTATATAAATTTTTTTTATCATTTTAGAGGCAGTTTGTTTATGTTTTCAAATTTCATTTTTATTTTTGATATTTTTAAAATTTAAAAAGTTAGTTAAAGTAAGTTAATGAAAAATGAATTTGTATTTGGATAAATTATTGAAAAAGTAATGGTTATGTTGGTTTTAATAGACTGTAGATAGGGAGAGATGATGGTGATGATGATAATAATAATAATAATAATGAAAAAAAGAGAGAAGATATATAGATGTTATTGAAAGAAAATATATAGGTCATTAAAAAATATATTTTAAAATAAAAATAAATTAAAAATATTAATAAAAATAATGATAAGTTGTTGTAAATTCATTTTTACATAATGAAAACAACAGAAAATATTTTTAAAACATAAACAAATTGCCCCTTAATATCTAATAGTTCACATATCACAATATGTGACTATCTATATCTATAATATATTTTCTAAAGTGTAACATATGCTGTTACATAATTATTTGATATGTTCTCTAACATATTAAATAAATGAATCTTACATCTAAATCAAAACAAGATCAAAAAAAATTTTGTCTATTTTTTTTTTGTCGTAAGTCCCCCTTATAATGCTTTTCGATTTTTCTGCTTTATTTTTTTTAATTATATTATTTCTTTTTTATTGTCTTTATTTTTCAATTATGTTTTTTATATAATAATTTCAAATAAATATATTTTAAATAACATTATAAAAATAAATAATATTTTTAATTTCATATATATTAAAAGTTTAAATATATTCATCAAGTGTGCCACAACCATTGTTAATATTAAATATGATGTCGTTTGAACGATGACTAACTCAATATTTTAATTGTTTATGTTATCCTTTTATATGTTGTTTTTAATATAGACTGTTATGTACATAGAATTTTATGGACATTTAAATTCCTAACATGACCAAAAATATTTTTATCAGCCTTTTCTATATATCTCATAAATTACACTAAGGTGGTGATTGGTATGTAGGAATGGATTTGGTGGAAATGGAATGACTTTAAGAATAAAATGATATTGGTATAGCTTATCCTATAATTGATATATACAAGAAATGAGAAAGGAATATAATCGTTATTCCCTTCTTGATTCCATTCTAATGATTGGTAAATGAGAATGAGCAGTAAGAATGAAATGAATTTTTTAAATGACCAAATTACTCTTTTGTAAAAAATTATTAAAATAAAAGTATTTATAAGTGAAGTATTTTTTATATATTTTTGTAGATTTTTTTTAAGTAAGCTTATAATTATGTAGTTTTAATATCTCTTTTAATGTTATTCGAGTTACATCAATATATATATACATACATTTTATATGTTATCAACAAGTTATACTGTTTGCACAAAAAATTGTAAACAAAATTCCTTTAAAATTATAATTTAGCAAGTTTTTGAAATTTTTGATAAAATATAATTCAAAATTAATAAAATACTTTATAATTAGAGTGCTTAACTTTTTTGTGATAAGGTTAGAGAGATTTATTGTACTTTTTTTAAGTTTAATTTCAAGAGTTATTAATAGAATGGATAACCCTTCATTTATTAGTTAAAAAAAAAGACACCCTTCATTTATTAGTTTTGTATATAGTTTTTAATCATTTGAAGATATGTGAATATAAATAATATTTTAAACTATATATATTTTATTAGCATGGACCAAGTTGATGATACTTCTATTCTTCTTTATTATAAAAATTGAGATGCGCATAATCATTCTTATTTTTATTATTTATTATTTTTTTAATTTTATAATAATTTAATAATTTTTATAATATTACTAAAAAATATATGAATAAAATATATAATTAAATAAAAACACATAGCGATTAAATAAGTTGGAATATAATATTAAATATTTACAAAGTGAAATTTTTTTTTCTTAAATATAAAAGTATTTTGTTAAATTATGGAGTGTAATTTTGTTAATATATATATATATATATATATGTTCATTTACGATTGATTGAAAATGGTTATACTAATGGGGGAGGAATAGAATTGCTAAACCTATCCTTTTGGAAATGGAAATTCCAATGGAAGTGGACATTCCTATCTCTAAATCATACCAATCATAGACTTAGGAAACGACTTGGGAATGTGCATTCGATTTTTACCTCATTCCTACATATAAATCATACTATAAGTTCTTTCTAAGAATGTAAACGGATATTAAATAAATCATATGCACTACTTCTATATTTGTATCCGATTAACTTTTTAATATTCGAGCACAAATACAGATATGAATTCGACAGATATTTAAACATAATATCCAAATTCGTATATATCATATATTAGTCGAATTAGGATATATTTGTGTTCAATTATAATTATTTAGATGCATCTATATTTGATTAAAATTACACATATTTGAATTATTTTTTTATATTCATATTTGATGATAATTGTTTAGATATCCGTTTACGAATGTCCAAATATGTGAATCTATTAACCTATAATAAATATATATTTTTAATTAATTAATTAATTAATTAATTAAAAGAACTATACAATTTTATTAGCAATCAAATAAATAGTATAATTTTTAATTAATAATTAACTTTAAAATATAATTAATAGTATTAATTAATATTAATAATAAAATTTAAGTATATTAATTATAAAGACAACCAACAAATTATGTTGATTAATTTTATTCTTCAATTTCTTTTCTCTATATTACAATTATTTTTTAAATTTATTCTTTTTTCTTCTCAATTCTTCAATTATAATTTATACATATAAATGTATGAATTATGAAATTTTTATTAAAAAATATAAATAATATATTATTTAATAAATATATATTTGGAACGGATGTTAAACAGATCGAATACGCATTTACCGTATTCGTATTTATTCATAATCTAATATCTACTAGTTGAATACGAATAGTATTTGATTTAGACATATGTAGATAAATTTTGAATAAACGGATATAAATACAAATGATAAATGAATTTTCAATAATTATCCTTAACCTTATTGATTTTTTTTTCCTAATCGGACGAAGTCTCCCAATTTCAAAACATGTCTCATCCTCCTTGTTTTGTTCTTTTTTGACATGTCTTTCTTGTTTCTACAAAGGATATTATTATTATTATTATTATTATTATTATTATGTAATTACTACTGATGCGTCTCAAGATTTTGAGGTCTTCAATTCGAGTTGATTTTCGCAAAATGACCTTCAACTTGATCTCATTTTCGCAAAACTTCAATTCTTTCAATCTGGATACAACCGATGCCTTAAATTCTAAGTCTTGGCTTGAGTTGATTAAGATCAGAAGTTGAATAAAAAGATGTGAACTTTTTTTTTGTTTTCCCTGTTTGGACATTTTTATTATATTTTAACAGCAAAATGTTCCGTTCGGTGCAAACCATTAATTATCATCATCAATTACCAATCAATTTCCACTAATATAAATATTAAGAAAATAGACAAAAAAAAGAAATGAGAAAAAGAAAAAGAAAAAGAAAATCTAAAGAAAAACAGCGAAATTTGTGTCTTTGACCGTTGACACGATGCAGTCATTAAAAGCCATCCCCCTTAAGACCGGGCCACTGCGGAAAATACTCCGACAACCTTTTCCTCACGCACTCGCATTTCAACTCCGTGTTCTTCAATGGCTCCGATTTCCTTTTATTTCTTTCCTTTTTGTTTTTTTCCCCTCTTTTCTTTCTTTTTTTCCTTTTCTTTAATGATTGATAGCCATACAATACACAAAAGGAAAAATACATTTCTCATGTGGACTACTCAATTAAAATATTTAGCTCTATGTATTTATTGAAATTATGACATAATATTTCATCATTGTAGGAATTTTATGACATTAATAAAGATAATTTTTCATCAATGCTTGTTTATATAAAAAAGAGGATTCATTTAAATGAGTTTTCTATACAATGAACAATCTCAATTCATAAAAATAACTCCATCCAAATATGAAATTAGAGTCAATTCAATTTTCCTGTATAAGAAGAGTTTCAACATAATAAGAAATTTTAATTCACTTAAATATGAAATTAGGATTTGTTTAAATACGGATGTGTTAGGATTAAATTTTCTATTAAATTTCACCAATGAACAGTGGATTAATTTTCCTTTTAAATGAAATAAAATCATTTGCTTGGAATGCCCTATAAATTATAGGATTTATTTTTATAAAAAAATAAAAAAAAACATGATGATTATTTCAAATGTTCTTATATCTGGTATAATCTTAAGAACAACATTTAATTAAAACTTATCATCTTACAATTAAAGGAATGATGAATATCATCCAAGAATCATATTTATGAGAAATTTATTTGTTTTAATGATATTTAATTACATTCCAGCATTGAGTAATAAATTAATTAATACAACTTTGCTGACAAAGAAAATCCTATTGCTGTAATGTTTTCATTGATTGTTAAAACTTGAGTGATCGAGTTGTAATTTTTTTTTCTTATTGTAATATCTCACTTTTGCAATAAAAAGAGAAATAAGAGAAGAAAAATACAAAAAAAAAAAAATTCTTATAATTGAGTTAAAATTTCCTAATAAATTTGATTGGTAAATTATGTTAGTAATTTCTCTTTTTAATGAAATGTAATCATGTTCTGTGGCTTGTAATCCACTGACATCAAGTTTCTCTTATGATGTAGGAGATCTCATGTTCGATCCAAATGGGTGTTTTTGTATGCACCTTGCATGTGCCTTTTGGTTGTAGTTTTATGGAGTATGTACTTCAATCTTCTTGATAATTGTATTCTATTGATTTGTCGTTAGAGTGATCTTCTTTATTTGATAATTGGATCCTTTTTGGATCCATAAACTTATTGTAAATGATATTCTCCTTTAAAACAAATGAAATGCAATCATGAAATGTGTTTCTATTATAACTCAATATGAATTATAATTATTTATTTTTATAAAAATATTTTGATGATTATTTGAAATATGCTGATATTATTTAATACAACTTAACAATAATATTTAATTAACTTTTATCATCTTAAAGTTAAAGAAATCACGTAACAATCTAAGAATGTCATTCAAGAATAATATAATAATTGATGTGATTGTAACTAGATTTTGGTATCTTAGTATGATTACAAAAATGAAAATATGTACGTGAATCGAACTATCAAAGATTTTTTTTTCTTTACATTATGTTTACGTTTCAAAAATTATTAATAAAAGAAAGTAAGAATAAGAAAATATTGAAAAGCTAACTGCGATACTTAATAAATACTAATCTATTTTATAAATCCATATTTAGATTTCATTTTTTGAGTGATAAATTAATATAACTTTAATGGATTCTCTCATCAATGGAAAATCAATTGCTATGATCTTTCCATTGATTGTCAAAAGTTGAGTAATTGGCTTGCTATATTTACAACCATAACACCTACTTTCACCCAAAAGGACAAGATGAAAATCATAAAAGAAAAATACAATGAATTCTGTTTTCAGCAAGTTAAATTATGACTTTTATTTGAAATCTATTTATGTTTAATACAATTTTAACGATAATATTTAGATACATATTGTCAGAAAATTAAAGAAATCGGTCAACATTCTAAGAATACTATTCAATATACTGTCAAAGGATTTCATCAATCATGACCATTAATCAAATTTTAGCGAAACTCCAAAATTCAAATATTATAACAATAATATTTCCCATATTGTAAAAATATGTGTAATCAAATGTATCTTAGTTTTTCCTGCAGTTACTTTTACTTTCCAAAAAGCAAGAAAATAAAAGAAAGTATTGTTGCAAATCCAACAATAATATTTAATGAAAAGTTATCTGTTCTATAAATCGATTGATACAATTTCCATTGTTCGGGTAATAAATTGACATTACCTTAACAAATTGCTCACAACAGGAATTTAATTGCAATAGTTTTACAGCAACCTCCTTACTTAGGCGCGTGAACAATGAAAATCCTCAAAATCTGTCGCGCCTGACAGACGACACCGTATTGGACCCCTTCCTGGCCTATCGCTATACTATATATATTGCCCCAATTGATACAGCTCAAAATTCATTCCGGGGAAGGGGAACGAAAAGTGCAGCAAGGAGCATATAAGAAGTTGAGAACGACCATAGAAAATAAAAAATAAAGAAAAATCATGCATTGTGCTGTAGCGGCGATGTCAAGCTCTCCTATATTCACGCAGTCGCCGAGAAAATTATCTCCGATTTTCTGCAAGCCCGCCACATCTCCCCCGCCGTCGTCGCTGTCTTCTCCGTCATCGTTTGTGCTCACAAATATAAGAAAGCCGTTAAATGGAGGAGAAAAAGAGGAAGTAGGAACGGCGAAGGTTCCGGCGATGTTGAAGAGGAAAAGGCCGGCGAGAATTGATATTCCGGTGGCGAGTTTAGGGTTTGACGATAATAAAGTGACGTCCGATTTGGATAAGTCGGGTGAGGTGGAATTTGACGGGGAGGGGTACTCGGTGTGCTGTAAGAGAGGCAGAAGGGGTGGTGTTATGGAGGATCGGTATGCTGCCGCTTTGGGTCTTCAAGGGGATTTGAAACAGGTTTGTCCTTCTTTTTGTAATTCTTAATAATATTTCTTGTAATTTTAGAGTTGTTTTTATTGGTTTAATCTGATGTTAGATATATTATTGAACGGAATGATTGTTGCTGCTGCTTCTGTTGAAGTTGAACCATTGAAGATTGATTGATTTGGTGGTGCAACCGAAAAGACACAATAATATTAATAAATTAGTTTCTGTGAAAGTGAATGGATCTGCATTTATAACCTTATTAGTGAGGATCAATAATGTCACCCGAAAAAGATGAAATTGAAAGAGGAACTACTGATTTATTGATCGAGTATTAAACACCAGTTCAATTTCTTTTCGTCCTTTGGTTTGGAGGGCAGTTTTATGTACTCATGATAGAGAGAAGGTGGATCAAGTAGTTAGCAGTTATGAACTAAGATTAAACTACTGGGAGCAGAAAGAGAAATAATTATAAGCACTGATATTTGGATATTTTTTTCTTGTTTCTTATTAAGTTCTGGGTGATGATTATATTCTAAAGTTGACTTTAATTGTGATCTCAGGCGTTCTTTGGTGTATTTGATGGCCATGGAGGAGCTGGAGCTGCAGACTTTGTAGCAAAGAATTTAGAGAAGAATGTTATGAATGAAGTGTCAAAAAGAAGTGAAGAGATTGAAGAGGCAGTAAAGGAGGGGTACCTCACCACTGATTCTGAGTTTTTGAGGGAAGATATCAGAGGTGGAACTTGTTGTGTGACAGCATTGATTCGCAATGGAGATCTTGTAGTCTCTAACGCTGGAGATTGTCGTGCTGTTATGAGTCGTGGGGGAGTTGCTCAGGCCCTTACAGTTGATCATAGGCCTTCATTGGTAGGAGAAAGAGAGAGGATTGAGAACCTGGTAAACATTATCTGTTGCTTCTTTGCAATGAGAATGAATAGAGTAGTATCATTCATAAAGAATTTGATGTCGTTCTCTATTGTGTTGCTGAGGTGTTTTGAAATTTCGTTAGGGTGGCTATGTGGATTGTTGCCATGGTGTCTGGAGAGTACACGGATCTCTAGCTGTCTCAAGAGCAATAGGAGATCGCCATCTTAAGCAATGGGTCATAGCTGAGCCGGTGACTAAAGTATTCAAGATTAGACAAGAGTTTGACTTTTTAATCCTGGCCTCTGATGGCCTATGGGACAATGTAATTTGTGAAACTTTGTCTATTCTCTCTTGTGTAAACAGATGCTTGGTCAACACAATAAGTGCTAAATCTTTTCATATTGTTTTTGCAGGTTAGCAATCAGGAAGCAGTAGATGTTGTTCGATCTTTTTGCGTTGGTGTGGACAAGCCAAAAACATTCTCTGCTTGCAAGAAACTTGTTGATCTGTCCCTAACAAGAGGAGCTCTTGACGACATAAGTGTTATGGTTATTCCATTAGCTCAATTCATTCAGTGAACAACAATAACTTAGATGGTAGTGGTCTCAGTTATAGAAGCTTGCAGAGTCTTGAAATTTGAGAAGAGCCTCTTGTAGCTGAAGACTTTTGGTGTTGGATTAACGTCAAAGCTGAAGTTTATGAATATTGGTGACACCTATTAACTTGAACTATATCCATGAAGATCATCCTAGATTAGCCTTTTTCTTGTACCTGTTGGCCATTTTGCTGCCGCAAGAGAAGAATTGTAGAACACATGGTAGACTTGTATATTTTTCCATATTCCTACTGAACAGACTTGGCTAACAGTAGTCAGTCAATTTTGGAGTTGTACTAGACACAGTTCAACTTCATTCAAAATAGTGTTTAATTGCAAACTCTCATTCTAAAGCTTCTAATTTTATTTACTTATTCTTCAATATTAACTGATGAGTTTTTGAATGAACAGTCTATCAAAAAGAATAGATGGATGCTTGTGATTGGCTTTTCCATCTATTTAAATTCTTCTGTACAATATATGCATATATATATATATATTGTGTGTATGTCCTGGCATGCATCAGATTGATGGTGATGGAAAAAGTTGACTATAACCTACCCAATTTGAAAACGTTTTTATTGGGTAGGATTTTCACTCGGGAGTCCTAATCAAGCTAAGGGATGGAATTTATGCATTAGGTCTTCAATTGGTCCACATGGTCAGGTCTGGCAGCTGCTTACTCGTTCCTTGTGGAAGAGGGATTTCCAGATTATACAAATTGAGTATGGACTCTAAAGGCATGTTTCACGCATAATTCGACACATTAAGCGACGTTTTGGAAATTTGCCATATAAGCTTCAGTAATTTGTACAAAGTGCGTAGTAATAACCCGAGGTTGCAAAGCTTCGATAATATATACTTTGCGCCATCATTTACTCCACTCTTAAATATATATTTAATAGTTTATAAATTAAATTCAATACTTTTCAAGTGGATGACATGTTCATCACCAATTCATATACTTAGTCAAGTGATAATTTGGTTCAATTGCATTAATCTCACATATTAAATATAAGATTAAAAATTTAACCTAATAGTAAGGGTGGGCATTGGTTCGGATTTGGGGTATCCGACCCGACCCTATTGGGTATTTTTCATTCGAATTGGATATTTTTAGTCTCCAAACCCGAACGGATATTTATGGAGGTACCCAAAAATTTGGATGTCAGGTATCGAGTATTGACCTAGGGTACTTGATACCCAATCAAGCACCCCCATTAGAAGAAAAAAAAACTAATTATATTATTAAGTATATCATGTATTAGGCATTAATATTTATATTTAAATTTTAAAATTATATATTAGGTAAAATTTAGAACTTGTGAATAATGAATTGTAATGCTATCAACACAATGAAATTAAATAATAAATTAACAAAATTTTAATTTTTATTTATTAAAAATATAAAAAAAATTAGTGAGAGTTTTGGAGGTACCCGACTTTAAGGGGCACCCGATTGGAGTACCCCATAAAATGGGGGTCGGGACTTGGGTATCAAAATGTGATACCCAAGCCCTTGCGTACCCACAGTACGGGTACCCCTAAGGGAGTATCCGACCTCGCCTATTCCTACCTAATAGACTCTCAACATGCGTATGCACAAATAATAAATTAATGGGTAACATGAAATTTTTTAACACCCAAATTCTTTGCTAAATGAAAATGACCATCATTTGCAACTACATTTCTCACGTCAGAAAGTATTACAGTGGCAATGTTTGCAAACCTAATGTAAGTGCATAATTTTTTTTTCAAACTTATATGAAACAAAATATTTACATACCTTTTATAAGATAATATCTTTTTGGTATTTTATGTATTTGTTTGGATTCATGATTAGTCAAAAATAACTATAACATAAAATTATATAAAATAATGTGATTGGAACATAAGAAATTAAATTATATATATAATGCAATATGAATGCAGTTATTAGTAGGGGTGTAAACGGCTATTATACGAATCGGATATACTATTTTCATATTCGTATCTGTTTAATTTTTTGAATATTTGGATACGAATATGGATTTAACGGATATTTAAAAATAATATCCCAATTCGTATTCGTCGGATATCGGTCGAATTCGAATATATTCATATTTGATATTATAATTATTCAAATTATTTAATATTTTATTAATCTTTTCTATATTCGAATTATTTTTTTTATATTTATATTTGATGATAATTATTTAGATATCTATTTAAAAATATCCAAATAATTGAATCTATGAACTTATAACAAATACATATTTTAATTAATAAAAAGAACTATATAATTTCATTAAAATGAAAGCAATCAAACAAATAGCATAATTTTTAATTAATAATTGACTTTATAATTGATTGTTAGTACTTATTAATAATGATAATAGCATTGAAGTATAGTAATTATAAAGTCAACCAACTATAATTATGTTGATTAACTTTATTCTTCAATTTTTTTCTCTATATTACAATAATTTTTTAAATTTGTTTTTTTCTTCTCAATTCTTCAATTATAATTTATATATATACACATATATGGTTAAGAGGCTTTTATTAAAAAATATAAATAATATATTATTTAATAAATATATGTTCGGAGTAGATATTAAATGGATTGAATACACATTTATTATACCATATCCATTTATAATTGGATATCCACTAATAAAATATGGATAATATCCACCTTAAACAAATGTGAATAAATTTTGTATAAACGGATATGAATGCGAACAATAAATAAATTTTTGAATATCCATTTACATCTTTAGCTACTAGCTCTACAAACAATAAACTTATATCAAGTTGCATTCTTAAAGATGAGACGGGATCCTTTTGTGCAGCTAAGGCCACTCCTCACCAGGGATCAATTACTCCAGCACTAGTAGAAGTGATATCGTTTCGAGAAGTGCTTAGTTGGGTTAAAAGTAGATACTTATCTAATGTGATGTTTGAACTAGATGCTTTGTTGGTAGTTCATTCCGTTTTAAGTGATGTTGACGATTTTTCTTACTTTGGTTGATGAGGTTGAAAGTTATTTTTAATGAATTGGGTAGTATTGGGGCTAATTTGATCAGAGGGGTCGAATGTTCCAATAATATGGTTTTCTTGAGTTGAGATTTGCAACCAACAGCAAATATTAGACTAACCGAAGTGGCCCTGACTAAAATACTTAGACGCTTAAGTTAGTACTAGTCAAGTGAGATAATCGAGCAGCAGAGTAAAAGTGTATAGTGTATACGATATACTTAGAGGGTGGCTAGCTGTGGGGTATTTATAGCCATCTTCATATGGATGATACATTTAAGATGCTTATATCAAGTGTAGAGAGCTCTTGTCCTTGCCTAAGAGTTGTTGGCCATTTTCAATCCCAGTATTATTCCAAGTGGCATCATCTCCTACTTTCTAGAGTGAATAGTATTCTAGAGGTGTGCCTCCTAATAGAGTTGGTAGCAGAGGTGGTATTAGGGTGGCATGTACCATTAATGTGAAGACATACTACCTGTCAGAGTAATTGAAGACGACAAGGATATGATTCAACACCAAAGTGAGCACTCTGGTTGATGATGATCAACCAGAGAGATAGCTGAATGGACTTGGTGGCTTGAAGCCTTTTATTGGGTAAGGTCAAGAATTATTCGCTTGACTTGACAGTTGTGGTCGAGTGACTTAGCCTAGTTGGGTCTGAAAGTGCAGTTGGGTTTTGGATCCTAAGTGGGCCTAAAAACCCTCTGTAGAGTTGATAGCTTATTGGATTGGGCATGTTGGGTTATCCCATATCATGAGTCTCCCCTAATCACAGTCCTAATCGAGTTTGTCGATGGGAAGGAGCAGGGAGTAGGCAACTGAATGAAAATTATGCAGATTCAACTAGGGTTTTTGAACTATCGACCAGTATTTCTAAATTCTTGATTGGGGTTTTTGAATACTTAATCAGGATTTTGTGTATTTAATGCGTCAGTTACATTATAGTATACAAAGCACCAAGAGACAGCTGTGCAATTATTACTGATGCTTGGGTTCCCACATCTAAATACCTATAAATAGGTAGGGTATAAGCATTCATTTTTCACTTTTACTAAATCTGGTCTGGTTGAATCTTGCATTTAGAGCCCGTAACCCTTTTTGCATTTTAGAGCTTTCCAACAAAAAGCTGTAAGTTCTTCTCCAAGTTTCTATTTTCTTTCATTTGGTTTGTAAAGATTTTGAGTTCATCAGATAGCAAGGATACTAAGTCCTAGAGTGCACACTTCCATAGGGAGGTTAGGGGTAAGAGCGTATCTAAGAGTGCGTCTGAGAGTACATTTGATAGCTCAACCTCCAGCAATTCGAGTGTTAAGAGTATTATTTTTAGGGGTGAGGTTGGCCCCAGTTAAGTGCCAGCATCGGGTGGTCAATTGTTTACCCCTGAATATTATAGTGAGATAGTTTTCAAAATCACCCCCATTGACCTAGTTCGAATTAGAGAAATGTACCATATTTAAGAGGAGTACAAACTCCTGGTTCCTGGGCTACAGGGTAGGATGCATCAGCCTCCGAGGGGGTGTATAATGATGTTTGAGGAGGGGTTTAAATGTGGTCTTGGGTTCTCTCTAGCACCTGTAATAGTCGACCTCCTAAGGGTTTTGAAGTTTGCATAACACAACTCCTACCAAACTACTTCGTTACTGTATATAATTTTATTGTGTTGATGTATTTATTTGGCCAACTAGCTTCTTTTGCCAATCTTTTGAATTTATTTTACCTGCCTATGTCCTAAAAGTCTGGTAGCACCAAAGAGTCTGAGTTTTATTACCTGATGGTACACTTGTGTCGAAAATTCATCGTAGCCCCCTCCTCATCATATGGCCAAGAGTGGAAAAATATTATTTATATGTTTGAGGGCTTAGTGAGTTTAACATTCCAAGAGGGTGGCGGAGGGGGCACATCGAGATGTCGGGTAACCAAACACCAAGATGGCCTAACACTTTCGTTCGGGACCTAGTCAAGTTTGGGCAGATTGAGGTATTAGTTCTGATTGAGAAGAGATGTCTGGTGTTAGCTGGCTTGTTGCCAGCCAAGTAGAACTTGCCCGCGGGCGACCAGCTAGGTAGAAATTCTTGTCGACTATAATAACTATCTATTTTCTATATTTTTGCTCAGTTTTAATTACTTTTTATTTTGTCCTTTGTTAGCAGATCGAGAAGAGATCATGGCTCACAATCGATAAGAGCCATTGACCAAGGCTCAAAGAAATGATAAGCATCGTCAGGTGGCCGCTCGACAAGAGGCAACTTTTGCGATGGAGGCAACATCCCCAACTGCTGCCCCAGCTATACCGTAAATCAAGCAAATAGCTCAGCTCACTTGATCAGTGTAGGATATTCGAGGTAGGCCCACAGATTAAGGCAAGAGATAAATGACCAAATAGGGAGGCTCTTTGCCTAAAAGATCGACGGGCAACACAGGTAAATAGAAAGCGGCCTTCAGCTACAACATGTTCAACAAGCATAGCAATGGGTTCTTGTTTTAGAAACCCAAGCTACTGTTGCCCCAATTCGAAACTGACCCCACTATGAAGATGATGAATTTAAGCTTGATCATTTCATTAGGGATGACAGGCATTGGGGCTCTCAAATGCATGGTGGCCATGCTTTTTGCCGTTGATCAATGAAAGTTCATGGGCTTGAGTAGGTTGGTGCACTTAAGGATCTGGCCTACCATTGCAACATGGTAAGTGTGAGGCTGATTACTTTCTCATCAATTTTTACTTTCAACGAATTACATTGTTTAATGATAATTTTTGCTTCAAGTGAGCTAGCTCGGGTACCATTTCTACTACTGGTTGGAGTTGGCTCTGGTGGATCGCAATAAATTATGGGATAGAGGGGAGTTGGAAACTTTGAAGGTTCAGCTTAAGTCCTCCCAACTATAGGTTGACTAGCTGACCAAGAAAGTGGCTGACCTCTAGGAATAGTTCAATATGAAAGACCAGTAGCTAGTTGAGGCTGTTGAAGAGAAGAGCTAAATGGACTCCGTGTTAAAGAAGGCTCACCTGGATATGCATGTGAGCTACTCCTCTAGTCGATGAGCTAGCTATGTTACTACGCTCAAAGAGGCTCGAGCAGTGTTCTCTCGATAGCTCCTTTTGATGTAGAGGGAGGTGGTGGAGCAATTTATGCTCAGCTTGACTTTTCAAGATACGAGTGTGGTTCTCTCAATCAATGATGCCCGTGGAGTATTTGAAAAGACAGTGAAGCAACTCGAGCACTTGGGCCATACCTTTCAGGCAGAGGATAAAGACAGAATAAGCTCTGTCCTGGACGAGAAGCTACAGCCCTATCCGGAGTCTGAAAAGGTCTTAGTCGATAACGGTGGGGAAAAGGATATTGCGATGAACATTTTTGTCGAGCCTATAATCAAAGCTTAGTAGAAGCAGGCTGAGATCGAGAGTAGGCTAGCTGATCTGGTGAAGGAATTCACCTTTGATGAGTACTTTACTTTCCAACTTAGGGATGGAAAGGTCGACATCACCCAGTACTTGTTGTGCTCAACTGACTATATAGGTGACTTGGCAGGGCCGTTGTAGCCCACGTGAGTAGTTCTATCCCTTGAATCAGTAATGCCTGAGTCTAACTAGGACGTACAAGAGGGTGCCCGAGCAGGTCGATCTCAAGGTGCTAGGTTGATCCAGAATTGAAATTCCAACTCTCTTTCTCTCTCTCTCTCTCTCTCTCTCTCTGAAGGTTATCTTTCTGCTGTAATGAGCATTTCACTTAATGAAATATTACTTTAATTCTACTTAACGTGTATCTAATCCATTTTATAGCTTTCTAATTGAATGCAACTATCTTGTCGCAATTGTGTGGTTGATATGTTGATAATCATGTTAATTAACAAGGGAAAACAACAACTTTGTCATCAATTTAGGTTACTATTGAGAGATGCGCATGGTCTCGTCGAAATACCTTCAATAATCTATTTTTTTAAAATTTTTCTCAATTTTATAGTTGAGTTTCATTACTCTTGGTCGAGTTCAAGGTTTCTTAACTCTGCAGTGGTGCGCTTATTTATTGATCGACTACATGGTCAATTGCATAGTTTAGGATGAAAAGTATTAAGTTGACAGTATGTAGCTGCTTTTGGATTGACAATGGGGTCGACTTGAAGCTGGGGCTTGGAGCCTTGAACTGGCAGTTGGAAGTTGCTTTTAGGTCAATTGCGGGGTCGACTTGAAATTTAGTTTGACAGCATAAAATCGCTTTTGGGTTGACTACAGGGTTGACTTGAAACTTAATTTAGCAGCATGAAGCTGCTTTTGGGTTGACTTGAAACTTAGTTTAGCACTGCAAAGCTGTTTTTAGGTCGACTATGGGGTTGACTTGAAACTTAATTTGGCAACGTGAAGCTATTTTTAGGTCGACTATGGGGTCAACCTGAAACTTGATTTGACAACACGAAGCTACTTTTGGGTCAATTGCGAGGTCAACCTGAAATTTAATTTGGCAGTGCAGAGTTGCTTTTGGGTTGACTATGGGGTCGACTTGAAACTTGGAGCTGTGTGAGGTAAATACGACTATAACAATACAAGTGAATGATAGCAGTATTGCTAGAACTTTATTTATATCACAGAATACGAAGATGATTACATTGTGCTTTTATATATAGAATTTTTTCAAGTTGATGGCATTCCATGGGCAAGAGAGCTTTTCCCCATCAATATTAGCAAGTTGATAAGCATTATGCTTTGATACCTTCACAATTGTATAAGGTTTCTCCCATTTCAGGTCAAGTTTGCCAATATTCTTGGATATTTTCACCTTTTTGAGAATGAGGTCTCCGACCTTAAAATGGCGCAACCTGACCCTTTGTTATAGTTATCTGCCATCTTTGATCTGTAATGCTGCATGTTGTTGTAGGCTTCTTACCTTCATTCATTGATAATCTCGAGGTCGAGCTTTCTTTCTGATATGTTCCTGAGCAAGTGGAAGTGACCACTAAAGATGTATGCTGTATAAGTTCAGAGGGAATGACTGCCTTAGACCCACACACCAAGCTATAAAGGTTGTGACCTGTGGCTGTGTAGAAGGTTGTCTTATACGCCCATAATACTCCTGGGAGGTCATCTGCCCAACTTAGCTCAGTATGTTGGATTTTAGTTTTTAGGTGGTCAAGAATTGTCCTATTTGTCACCTCTGTCTAGTTGTTTGATTGAAGGCTACCCATTAAAGTAAAATATTAGGTGATTCCCAAGGTCTCGGACCAACTTTAGGTATTTCTACTTTGGAACTGGGTCCCATTATTTGAAATGAAGATCTTAAGTAGACCAAAACGATAGATGATGTTTTTCTAAATGAAATATTTGATGGCTGCGTCAATTATTTTTGGGACAACTTTGGCTTCGACCCACTTGGTGAAATTCTTGACCGCCATAATTATAAACTTTTGCTGAGCCATTGACTTTGGTAATGTGCCCAAAATGTCAATCCTATATTGGTCGAATGGCCAGGAAATCTGAACATTGACCATAGGCGCGGTGGGTTGATGTGGGAGGTTCGAATGAACTTGGCATGATAGATATTTTTGGGCAAAATCAACAGCGTCTTTCAGTAAGTTTGGCCAAATGTATCCATACCTGATGATTTTATGTGCAAGAGATCTTCCCTCTAAATGGTTCCTGCACATGTCTGTGTGGATATCTTATAAGACCTCACGAGTCTGGTCGAGATCCAAGCACCTTAAGGGCAATTTAGAGATTGACCTCTTATACAGTTGGCCATGCTCGTTGAGTGCAAACTTGGTAGCTTGTCCTCAAAGGCAAAGAGCTTTATTTTTGTCTTCAGGGATCGTGTCATGACTCAAATAGAGTTTTATCAGATCTTGCCATGAAGAAACTGTCCTGATGCTTCCCACCAAGTTCTCCTCGAAAGGGCTAATCGATGGCCTATCAGTGATCAAAAAAGTTATCGTCTTGTCTCTTGTGCCTCTAGTCGAGCTAGCAAATTTGGACTGGGCATCTACATGCTTGTTCTCAAATTAAGGCACCTGACTAAGGGTGAATTTTTTAAATGATTGTTGTAATTTTATGACCTCCGCCAAGTACTAACTTATTATTGAATCCTTGGCCTCAAAATTTTCCTCAACTTGTTCTACTACTAACTGGGAGTTTGTGATTACATCCAGGTGGTTGACTTCTTAGTCAAGTGCCATCCTAATTCCAGCGAGAAGGGCCTCATATTCTGCCTCATTATTAATAACTGCATAGATGAGTTTGATCATAAAATTGTACTCCTCTACTGTCGGAGAATGGAGAGCCACTCCAACTCTCCCTCCTAATGTGGTGGATGATCCATCAACGTGCAAAGTCTAAGTAAGAGGAGTTTCGCTATTCTTTTCTGGGAGATCGACTTGCTTGGCGATGAAGTTAGCCAAGACTTGCGCTTTGATGGCTGTTTTGGGTTAGAAGGTGATATCAAATTCTCCCAAATTAATAGGCCATTTCATTAACCTCCTAGATATGTCTAGCTTTGAGAGCACTTGCTTCAATAGTTGGTTTGTCAGCATTATCATGGCATAAGACTGAAAATATAAGCGTAACTTCCAAGACGTGATGACTAGCACTAGGGAAAATGTCTCAATCTCCAAGTAGTTATGTTCCAGTCCTTGGAGCAACTTACTGCAATAGTAAATTGATTGACAACTTTCATCTCTAGTCGAGACCAAGATCGAGCTGATCAATGCTTCTGAGATAGTCAAGTATATGTGAAGTACCTCTCCAAGTTCAGGTTTTGTGAGCATGGGGGACAAGGATAAATACTATTTTAATTCGACCAAAGCCCGATCATATTGTTCATTTTACTTGAAACCTAATTTCTTAGCATTTTTAGAATGTTAAAGAAAAGTAGGCTCTTACAACCAATCGAGCGATGAATCTCTTGAGGGCGATAATCCTCCTGACCAGCTACTATACAACTCTGATTGTTCGAGGGGGAGCATGTCTAATACGGCCTAAATGTTTTGTGGATTGGCCTTAATACCCCATTGACTGACCACATAACCAAAGAATTTGCCTCCTCAAACCCCGAACACACACCTGTTTGGATTTAGCTTTAAACTAAATGCTCTTAATATGACAAAAGTATGATTGGATCTGAGTAAATGGTCCTTGGCCTTCTCTATTTTTACAATCATGTAATTGACATAAACCTCCATAAACTTGCTAATCTTATTCTTGAACATAAAGTTAACCAGTTTTTGATAGGTTGCTCCAACATTTTTGAGTCCAAAGGGAATGACTAAAAAGCAATAAACTCCATTGGACACTACAAAAGAGGTTTTATCCCTGTCTTTAGGGGCCATGGATATTTGATAATACCCTTGAAAAGCATCTGTCATACGCAACAATTCACAACCAGCCATAGAATCTACTAGTAAATCTATTCGAGACAGAGGGTAAAGATTCTTAGGGCAAGCTTTGTTCAAGTCGGTGAAATCATTACACATGCGCCATTATCCCTCATTCTTAGGGACAAGTACAACATTATAAAACCAAGAAGGATATTGAATTTCTATAATATAACATGTATCTAAGAGTTTCCTGATTTCCTCTTTGATGATTTAAGTCCTCTCAGCATTGAAGATTCTTATCTTCTGCTTGACTATCTTGTATGAGGGGTTAACATTGAGGTGGTGCATGATCATACTGGGATCAATTTCCTAAATGTTGGATGCTTTCCAGGTAAAGATGTCGATATTTCTCTACAAAAAATCAACCATGAGACACTCTAAGTGGGTGCCCTTATCTATTCAAATCCTGCTAGTTTTGTCGGGATTTCTGGGCTCTAGCTCGACTATTTTGAACTCTCTGACGGGCTCCACTCAAGTGTCTTTCAACTTTCTCTTCTTAGGGGCTTGGCCCTTATTGAGTTACGGTATAAGGGCATCCCCTAAGGTCTTGAGTCCTCTGCTCACTTAACTCGATCAAAATATTGTAACATCCCTAATGGGGTATTGATTATGATATTATAGGTAAATAGGGCATCAACAATCAGATAGTTTATCATCAATGTCCTTATGCAGGGAACCTCCCTAAATGACGTAGAGAGATTGATGAAACCTTCTGGAATGATTTCCTACCCCCTAAACCTGACTAGAGAGGTACGCATAGGCTCAAATTTCAACTAGCCCAAGTTCATCCTTTTCAGCATCGAGAGAAAGATAATGTTGGCTGAGTTACCATTATCAACCAAAATCTTTCTAACTTCAAAGTTGGCAATCTCAATAGAGACTGCCATATAACAATCAGTTTTATAGTCGATATCCTTCCCTTCTAGGTGGACTAGGTCATCATCAATGAAGAAGATGGGCTCTGCACTCATGAATAAATGGAAGATTATTTCGACCAGGGAAGTTATGGTCAACTCTAGCCTCTGTGCTGCCTCCTCATTGACTTTGAATCCCCCCAGTGGGACCTCCTGCAATTATGTCAATTATACCTCAAATGGGCGAGTGATCATCTTGGGCGAATTTCTTTCCTTTATCCTCCTTTCTCAAGCTAACCGACCTTTCTCTATGGGGAGTCTAGTCAGTTTTACCCTCTTCAACCTGTGCGTCACTGGCCATATATTTTTTGAGATGGTCTAGCTTGATGAATCTCTCAATTTCATCTTGGAGATTAAAGCAGTCATCTGTATTATGCTCCATTTGTTTATGAAAGTGGAAATATTTCTTCAATTTTTTCGTTGCTTCAGTCTCCATCAGCTTTCTCAATTTCTTGAGAAGGTTGTCATGCTGGATTGCAAAGAGGACCTCTCTCCTTGGGATGTTCAGCAGAGTATAGTCATGGAAGCACTTTATTGGAGATTGACCTCTTTTCATCTGTTTTTGGTCATCTCTCTCCTTATTTTTCTTTTTGTTGACCTCAAGATTTTCAAACTTCAACCTATTCATCTCCTTCTAGGTCATGTATCTCTCCACCAAGTTGAGCAATTCCTCAATTGACCTCATGTTTTCTCACACTAAAGTATTAGCATATTCTTTTTATTTAAGCGTAAGAACAACACATCGATTAAGAACTCAATCCTGGGGTTGTTGATCTTTAGGACTTGCATGTTGAACCTTGTAAAAATCACGAAAGGACTCTCCCTCGTTCCATTTAATAATGTGGAGATGGGTATGAAGGAGCTTCGCCTTTTGTCGACTGGCAAACTGGTGTAGGAATTTATCGCAGAGTTGGTTATAGAAGTATATCAATGATGGTTCTAGCTTAACAAACCAATCGAGTGCTATAACCTGAAATATGGTCACCAACTTCTTCACTTAGATATATTTATTATGCCCATGTAGCTACATCATATGTTTGAACCCCATCAAGTGCTCATTGGGATCAGTCGAGCCATCATACCGTGGGAGTGTGATTGGGACCTTAGCGTTGATAGAAATACGCTCGTTGATAATCTCTTGAATAAATGGTGAGCATCACTCTCGACAAGACCTTTGGGGGCCCTCTAGGTTGGGCACCCTTTTAGTGTTTCTTTTTAAGATCTCGTCGAGGCATCTGTTATTAGCTGCACTTAGTGGAAAACTTCTTCCTACTCCTTTCGATTAGCTTGGGTAATGTTTTGATCAAAATGAGGCCTCGTGCTGTAAGGCTCAAATAGGTCGAGCTGTATGATCTGTTGATTCATCCACTTCTTCACGCTGGTCCAATTTAGAACATTCAATCTTATAACGCTGCGGGGCTCGATTAGGTCAAACATAATGGTATATAGAGTCAGCAATTTCTTCCCTTAGCTTGGGTTGTCCCCTCTCTCCCTAAGGGCATTCTTATCTAGCAAGTGGTCATCATATGAACTTCTAGCAACCATGATTATCCCGGAGGGACCTCTCCTCTGGGGGTGGCAGTTGGGGAGTTGCATTGCTAATTGGGGTTGGCATGGTTCTGTGCCTGTTCAATGCCGCAGAAAGTTGAGCAGAGATCTAGGCAGAGATTTGTTCACTTATAAGCTGCATTAGCTGAGGTATGGTCAATGTTACAACTTGTTCCAGTGCGGTGCTAGGGCTTGTGGCATGTGAACCTTGTTAGGGTAGGGGGGGAGGTGGAGATGCTGTCCTTTTATTATCTTTCCTCTCGAATGTGGCTTTCCTAGTGTTTACCATTTTCTCAGTTGCAATCTCAAGCATCCGATAGATGGAGCTAAAAATGTTGAGGTTGAAAGTTATTTTTAGTGAATTGAGTAGTGTTTGGGCTAATTCAACCAGAGAGGTCAAATGATCCAATAATATGATCTTCTTGGGTTGAGATCTGTAACCAACAGCAAACATTAGACTAGCCCAAGTGCCCCCGACTAAGACACTCCAACGCTTAAGTTAGTACTAGTCGAGTGAGATAATCGAGTAGTAGAGTAAGAGCGTATACTGTATATGGCATACCTGGAGGGTGACTGGCAGTAGGGTATTTATAGCCTTCTCCAAGTGGATGATATGTTTAAGATGCTTTTATCAAGTGTAGAGGACTCTTGTCCTTGTTTAGGAGTAGTTGGTTATTTTCAATTCTAGTACTATTCAAGGTAGCATCATCTCCTACTTTCAGGGTGAATAGCACTCTAGAGGTGTGCTTCCTAACAGAGTTGGTACTGGGGTAGCACGAGCCATTAATGTTGAGGCATGCTGCTAGTCAGATCATTGAATGCGGCAAGAATATGATTCAGCATCGGAGTGAGCACTTAGGTCGACGGTGATCGACCAAAGAGATGGCTGAATGGACTAGGTGGCTTGAAACCTCCCGTCGGGTAGGGTCAAAACTTATTCGCTCGACCTAACGGTTGTGGTTGAGTGACCCAGCAGTGCAGTTGGATTTCGAATGCTAATTGGGCTTAGAAACTCTTTATGGGGTCAATAGCTTGTTGGACTGGACATGTTGGGCTATCTCATATCATTGGCATTATGATAGCTAATTGTAAGGCTATCTTATCTGAGCTAATTAATTGTTAGGTTAGTTTTATTAGGTGTTTAGCGAATCAGGCCCATTGCATTGCTAGGGCTTTTTGTTTCTATGTTTGAATCTCTAGTATGGGAAGTTATTTTTCTTGCACTTTTATCTAATGTAATCTTTTGTGAAATGAAATGAAATTTTCTTTTAGTGTCAAAAAAAAATTATGTATGTATATATATATGTATGTATAAAGCAGAAATGTGAAGATGGAAAAATGACGGATGAGAAAGTGGGAAGCAAAACTATTGTGGCTGAAAACTATAATAATAAGTCAGAGAATTAGTAGGAAAAATTGTAGAGGTGAGAGAGAGAAATATGATGTTAATTAGAAGGATCATTAAAGTACTTGGAATTTCCGCCACGCATAAAGTATTTGTCAATAATAAATAAAATTCTAAATTCATATATTTTTATTAAATTTTGTAGTTGAAGAAGCTAGAATTAATGAACGAAGTAGAAATTTAACGATTTTGTGGAGCATCTAGAATAATAGGAATCAAATTGTATGGAACAACAAAGCAGGGATGGCTAATACGATTATCCACCAGGCAAACGCGTTTCTTCAACAATGGACCTTCAGTCAACAACGTCGGATCATCTCAACTTCTGGACAAAGTGAGTTAGCTTCTTGTAAATGGTCAGAACCCCCAATGGATAATTTAAATGTGCTATTGATGCATCAATTTTTGCTCAAGAATCAAAGTTTGGAGCTGGTTGGGTTAGAAGGGATGATCAAGATTTTTCTAAAGTTGCAAAAGCTGTACAATTCATAGGTTAGGTGATTCCCTCAATGGCAAAAGTTCTGAGCTTTCACGAGGCATTGAGCTGGGTCAAGACATCCTTCACCAAATTACTTTTAAACGAAAATCCAAATTGATAGTAGATGCAATCACAAATAATTCTTTGAACATTTCTTATTTTGAGATGATTATTGATAATTGTAAAGTTCTTATTTCGAACTAAGTAGCAATGTTAGTTATATTACATGTTCAACGAATCAGGTTGCCCATTTCGTTTCAAGAGTATTTGGTTCCTTGTTTGAGCCAATTTGTGGGAGGGAGGGTTATGCTCCTGCATTCCTTTCGGATGTTCTCTTTGAAGATTTGCAATAATATTTTATCCTCTAATATGAAAAAGAAGAAGCTAGCATTGATGAAAATCAAATTGTATTATTTACATTTCATTTAAAATTTAAAGCATACATTTAAACAGATTAAAAAAGAACAGAAATATATTTATTCATACATATTACACATATTTCTTCGACATAAAAATAATTAGTGTGTAGCATGAATGTGAGCTTTTTAGAGACATCAAAATAAATTTAAAATTTGTTTTGCAAAATAAATATAAACTTTTTCTATAAATAATTTAACCAAAAAAAGGGTTAACACGTCTAAACTCAAAGATTATTTTTTCTTGTGTTCTAGTTCATCCTACAATACAAAAACAAAATTAAAAAGTTCTTGGGTATAATATTGTGTTGCATTCTCAAAAATTCTGATTGAGGGAAGTGGATTATTTGGGAAACATATATGCTATGAGGAATATGAAGGAGGAAAGTTGAAGGGAATATGGGTGATCGCGGGTATATCAATTAATATTTTTACTATTTTATTTTTATTATAATATTTTATCCGTTTTATATCAAGTTGGGAAGATTCGCAACTGTCAAATTTTGTACGAATTTTTCATTTTAATGGAATGACTGAAACATGACTGTGTACTTGAATATTTACACTAAATGATTTTTTAAAAACAAATGATAAAAATCAATATGATACCCATCATTTTAGACACAAAAATAATTTTTTTTGAGAAGAAAAATAAATTTATTTTTAAATAATAAAAATAGCAAAGTACTTACAGTGCTAAATGCACTCACCCATTTTAAAATTTTATTTTTGACATTAAATCCTATTTTAAGTAAAAAAAAGTATCCATTTTTAAAATTCATTTTAAATCCTTTATTTTATTTTCTATTCTATTTCTTGTTATCAAATTTGCAGCATTTTACCCCAGTACATATGTCATGCGCGTAATACATGCTTGTAAACGGCACGTGATTACAGTAAAATGTACTTTAGGGCTCGTTTGGTTTTATTTTTAAAATATTTTTTCACAGTTTTTACCATTTCAAAATTGAAACACATTATTTTTTATACGTTTTTACTCGACATCATTTTTATTTTTATTTTAAAATACATCATCCAATAATATATATATTTTCTCCCAATTACTTATATATCTTCCCTTTCTATTCCATTATATCTATTCCTCTCCACCTATAACTTACTAAAACCAACATAATCATTACTTTTTCAACAGTTTATTCAAATACAAACTCAATTTTAACTCATTTCTACTAATTACTTTCCAATATCTTGAAAATAATAGAAATAAAAATAAAACCGAACAGCCCTTAGATTCTCTAAATTAAAGGTGATTGTCTATTGTGGTATGTTGAGTAGTCTTGTACTAATATTGAAACTTTTAATGAGATAAATTGCATTTTGCCTTTAGTTTCTGAGACTTGATTCATTAGAGATATAAAATCTTTTTTTTTTTTTTTTACATATAGGTTGAAGTTATAATTTCTCAATTGGATTATTGTGATATTATATATATTATTACATTTGAATTGTCATAGATATACCCACTCAAATATTTGGTATTTTCTAAAATGTTACTATAGAATAAAAAACAGATACACTGGAGAATATTTGAATGGGCAAAAGTAGAAAAAAAAAAGAAGTGATTTATTTATTAGTTCACCAACAAGCTACAAACCACGATAACAAATTTATGAAGAAGTATGAGATAATGTGTACATCACGTGCTCATTTTTGCTAGTAACTTACAATTCTTGGGACTTATTGATCAAACGAAAATTTCATTATTTTTGCCCTACTTGAAATGTTTTGTTTCAGACATCTTCATAGATTGTATTTTATATGTGATTCTCTTTTGGTTTGATATTCTATTGCTTTTTTCTTATGTGAACGAGTGTTTTCTCAGCTCGTTTTTCAATCTTTTAAGCTGGCTCAATTTTATTTGATCTATATTTGATGATGTTATATTATCGTATTGTTTATAAATTTATTAAATTCTATTATTTTTAGGACAAAATACCCTAAACAGTCTTAAAATATAAATTTTCATTTTAGTAC
>JACGDI010005829.1:113851-138310 GCA_014898725.1 Jacaranda copaia
CCCCCCCCCCTCCCCGAAGTAGGAAGTTTCCCCTGAAATAGTAACTTTATAGCAATGTAACCCAATCAAGTGCCCATTATGAGCACATAGTAAGGGCATTGACAGCTTTCTTAAGAAAGTGCCATAAATTTTAAAAATTTTATAAGAAAAATTCATTTTTTGATGTTTTTGGGGGGGTTTATTAAAGTTAAAATTTTTAAGGAGGACAAGATGTATGTTGCTCTTAGTTGTTATAAATTTTCCTCCTTTTACATAACTTAATTCTTGAATTTTAGTAAAAAAATAAAGTACTATAAAAAAATATTCTTTTGGCTTCATAAAATAATTCTCTGTAATTTATTTTGTAATGCCTTTTTATTTTCTAATAATGAGATAGCGAAAATTAAGCAACAAAACACACGCTTTATTTTTTTGCAACAGTCGCCAGAAAAGAAAATCTGCCCCCTCCATCGCCTGGGAAAGAGTTAATGTACTCCACCCCCTAGAAGAGAGTTAATTTGCAGAAACAAGAAACAAAATACATCTAAGATGTAAATACCTGGAAACTTTACTATATGGAGGAAGAATTATGGATCAGATAAAAAAAATGAGAAGAAATAGTTCTTGGCCATACGTATATAAAAGTAAAGTAAAGAGCTATTAGAGTTGTTTGTCACAAACTTCTCTCTTACGAGTCCATGTGCGACACTTAACTTTTCGTTTGCCCCTTGCAACACGGAGTAGGTCGGCCTCCCTTACAACTATTTTGTGTGTGTGAAGTAGTTAGCTAAAGTTTAGCTAGAGAGAAAGTGTTGGAGAGGGAAACTCTATGAGATTTGTATTACTTGAATTCTAACTTATTTATCGGATGATTTACAAATGAAATCTGTTTCTTGGATGATTTACAAATGAAGTCTTACTCTTATTTAAATGGACGGTAAAAATTAATTTAATCCTACAATTCAACTTATATCATCAGAACATTCTTTTGACTAGATATTCTAGAAATCTACTTTAAAATTTTCTACACATTTCACAAGTACAATTACATTCTAAAAAGCATGGGTATATTCTTTAACATCCAACATCTTGCTTTCTCGTAATGTCTCCAATTGGGGCATGACATTTTGCTTAAAAACAATGTCATGCCCTTAATATATGATCACAATTGGCACTTGATTGTGGTAAATTGTTATGAACTTACTATTTTAGGGGAAATCTCTTGCTTTAAGGGGTATGGTGCTAAAATGAAAATTTATATTTAAGGAGGATTAGAGTATCTTTTGTATAAATAGAACTAAAATTGGGTCAATTCAAAAGATTATGAAATTGGTCGAGAAACACTCTTTCAGAAAACCAAAAAACCAACAGAATATCAAATTAAAAGAGAATCACATATAAAATAAAATTTATGAAAATGACTGAAAACAAGAAAATTCAAGTGGGATAAAAATAATGAATTCGATTGATCAATAGGTTCCTAATATTATAAGTTACTAGAAAAAATGAGCACATGAAGTACAAATTATCTCAGGCTTCTTCATAAATTTATTATCATCATTTGTCATTTATCGGTGAATAATAAATAAATCACCTTTTTTTTTTCTATTTTTGCCATTCAAATATTCTCGAACTATAATTATTTTTTATTCTATAGTACCATTTTAGAAAATACCAAATATGTAAGGGGCATATGTATGACAATTTAAATCTTTAAATATAATGATATATGTAATATTACAATAATGCAATTGAAAACTAATAAATTCAACCTATATGTAGAAAAAAAACATTTTATATCTCTATTGCGAATTGCCATAAATTTTATAATTTTTATAGGGAAGATTCGTTTTTGGGTGTTTGTAGGGGGTTTAGTAAAATTAAAATTTTTAAGGGGGAGCAAATGTATGTTGCTTTTACTTGTTTTAAATTTCCTCCTATCACACTACTTAATTCTTGAATTTAATTAGTGAAAAATACTATAGAAAATTATTCTTTTGGCTTGATAAAATAATTCTCTAATAATTTATTTTGTAATACCTTTTCATTTTTTAATATTTTTTCACCAAAATTAAAGATGAAACATAACATAAATAAATGATAGAGATCATAGATCACATGAAAGGATTGGAGCTCCCAAATCCCACTGAGAAGAACTTCAAGGTTGGTTGTGTCTTCATTTTTCTTTGGTGTCAAAAACTGAGAACAGTATTCTCCACTCGGAAAGGGATGGCAACAAGTAAGGAAAGTGAAAGCGCCAAACTCTATGGAAATGCACAATATGTGGCATGAAAGATTAGATAACAAGAAGATAAAAAAAGAGAAGAAACAGTCGACCACCACATGCTTAAAAACAAAGACAGAAATTTGAGTTTGGTACCTCAGTACACTCGGCCATCTTGACATCATCGTTTCAATATTATTCACATTCACATTAGCTAAAAAGAGCGGTGTGCTGTATTTATGAGAGTGTGCGTCTAAAAGGATTACCAGTTTTACGAGAAAATTAGAGAGAAGTGACAAAAAAGCAAACGTGAGAATACTTGCAAAATGTGTTTAAATGTTGAGGTATTAATTTATATATATTGGTTTGAATTCGGTAGCATCTGTCGAAAGCCATAAATGAGAAAAAGTTAATGGTTGAGTTCCACCTTCAGTTTTCGAAACAATTCTGAATTTGGCCCTAATTTGTCAATGGGTTAACAATTATAAAATTACGCCCAGTTTTGGCCCATTATTTATTTTAAAAAAAATCTCATCAGTTTTGAAATTACAGTTATCCTCAAACATTAACATTCGTGAAAGTAATGAAGAAAAGAAAGAGAGATGTGTGGGAATATTGCATTTTTAGTTCAAAATATAGCGTATTTTGCGGTTGATATTGAACTTCTAGATGCAGACAATTTTTATTTATACTAATGATTTGATATAATATTTTATTATGCATTAAATTTTTATGGTATAATATAAATATAGTTTGAGATTAGAACCCAAATCTCATAGTATATGGATATCGTATTTGCCACATTAGATGTTTGACAAATAGGATAAGATGCAAATTGGTACGAATAGAAATACGATGTTAAAAAAAAATTATTTTGGAGCAAATATATTATTAATTTAGATATTATTTTATACATATTGTGTTTTGCATTCGCTTTTAAGTTATATAAGATGTATTTTATATGTGTTGCTAAACCATGTAATTTTTAATTAGTAAAGAAAACTATTTAACATTAATTAATAATTTTAATGAAATTATAAGATTTGTTCAATTGCATGATATTCAATTAATATTTATAACTAATTTTAAATAAAAATAATTTCAATCTGTAAATTATAAATTTCATTGCAGCAGGATTAATGGCTGCCAGCCAGCTACGTACGTGGTTTTTCGTCAATGCCTAAAAGAGTGACGAAATTTGCAATGACCTAGTTATATATATGTGAGCAAAGTTAATTATATTTTAAAATATAGAATTGAACTTGCAAAACACTTGAATGAGAGTCAATGAGTTAATTTGTCTATTTTTTTTCTTTTTAAACGAAGGGACTGAACTTGCAGGGATGTTGCAATATATGAGATTATAACTCCCTATTATTTAGTTATGATATTACACTACAAAAGTCTATTTATTTTAACATTGAAATTGCATTTCTTCTCCACGAAAAGATTGAAATTTAAAGATTTTTCCCTTATTCTTTGGAAAACTATGAATTATTGATGTTATCGTCCAAGCCACACTGTAACTAGATGTTTTAAGAAAAAGTAGAAGAAGAAGAAGAATTAGAACTCATACACCATTTTCCTTTTTTTTTTTTATTTCATTAATACAAATACATATCAAGTGTTTATTAATGTTCAAACTTCTGACTTCCTACATTATTTGAGAAACTTGTGCCCTTAGATATTTAAGTTTGGAGAAAGGTTGATGACAATAACAGGAGGATGGGGGGGGGCGGGGTTGGGACGGTGAAGCTTTGTTGTATTTTATTTTTCCAAGCTTTTTTTTTTCACTTAGAAAAATAAAATTAAATATATTTTGATATTTTAGCCTAGTATTCTATTTAATTTACCAAAATACCTCTCAAAATCAACCCACTGTATGAATTCAATTTTCACATGCCATTTTCCAATTGGGAAAAATGAAACCAAATGCGCTTTGGTCTAAGGCCCCAAAATGACTCATCCCTGCCCCAAAAGGTAACCTACCCAAATATTATTCCCACAGTATGAATATGAGACAAAATCTTTCCTCTAACGTGCACCTCCTCCGCCAAAAATTCACCCACCAATCCAGTCTGATGTGATTCCTACCTGTGAATACGGCTCTAAATGGGTAAGCCTTTACCCAACCCAAGCCCATATTCAACTAATACTTAAAACTAACATCCATTTATTTACCCTTCTCACTTGGAGCCATTTCCCATTGGGTCTGCTGTTTGGACCCAACACTTTCATCTAGCCCGTTTTTTTTCTTTTCTCTCTGTTTTTTTTTTTCCTTCAAGGTAGATTCTGTTATTGATGAGAGCAGCAAAATTGCGGCTATTTTCTAGAGCAAAAATTTTCTTCACTCAATGTATTTGATATAGAATTAAAATTCCACATATAGAAAAGTAGAAAATAAAATTTTAACAAATTTCTTAGGCCCAATTACACTAAATATATATATATATATATATATATATATAAATTTTAACAAATCAATCTGACTAAATTCATATTCAATCTAATTGCAGGGATGATCTTCAAATCATCTCATGTCCAATATGATAACATAAAAAAGGGACTCAATACTTAAATTACAACTATATAAATTTTCAAATCCAATTATAAAAACATACACATGTAAATTTTAAGAAATTAGTCCAATTAAAACCACTTTGAACCTAATTGCAAAACCATCTTCAAGTCAAGTTATCTCCAACCTAGCAATTCAAAAGAAGAAAAAAATAGTTAAATCACTACACAAAATAAAATAGAAATAAGAGTAGTATTTATATTTATTTGCAACTTTTGTTCATCAAAACCTTAATAAACTTTGTGCTTGAATTTCATATGATTCTACATCACTTCCGACTACAAAAGTTAAAACATTGTTAAGAAATGATTATATTAACAAAAAAACTAAAAAATATAAATAACTCACTTACCATCCTAGGGAATTGGTCCAATCCAATCATCAGCTACTACTAATGCCTCTACTACGTCAAAAAGCAAACAAGCACATGATTCATCAATAACACAGCCTCCGACATTAAATGCTGCCTCTAATGCCACAGTAGTAGCTAGAACTGCTAGAATATCACGTGCTATTTTTGCCAAAATGGATAGCTTCAGGCTATTTGTTCTCCACCAATCCAAAATGTTAAATGTTTGTGCCCTCGGAAGCCTAAATTCGTCTAAGTAGCTATCCAACTCTAATTTTTTATTAACTAAAAGCTGTGACTCATCACACCATCTATCAAAATCATGTAAAGAAGCATGTGTTTCAACAGTAGTGCTACTTGTCAAAGTGGTCTCGTTCATTGAAGAGGTAACACTACCTTCATAAGTAATGAACAATTTAACCAACGTATCATGAACCCTTTCAACGTATGGATGAGCATTTGAACCATAAATTCTAGTGTGATAGTACTTCACCAAATCCATTTTAAACCTAGGATCAAACACGACAACAATGGCTAAAACCAAACAACACTCATCCTAATATTTATCAAACTTCTCCTCCTTCATAGGACCAAACATCTTCCTAATAAAGGTTGTACTTTGAGGAATAGCAAAGAGCTACAGGAAATTCAGAAGGTTCATTCATCTTCAAAAGAAATAAAGGAAGAATCATAAGTTGAGAAAGCACAGTATGTAGAGCAGAAAACGAAATCTAAATCTATCACACCACCTCTATCTTTCCCTCAGAAGCTTAAGAAGAAAAAGTCATACGAGCAAGTTCAATGATTTTGGAGGTTTTCAAGAAGTCTTAGAACAAATGCTGAGTTGTGTGAAGTTCAAGAAAGACATTTATCTAAAAAAATGCATTGAGTGAATTTGAGATGGTATATAAGTATATATTCCATTAAAAGCATGTAGTAGATCATTTTCAATCCATATTTTGTAGTTAATTAAATGTATATTTTTATATAAATAAGCATTAAAATTAAAGTCAAATTAGTTGGGATCATTTGAAGGTATAAATAAATTTAATATGCAAGGTGTGCATGCATAAATCAAACATATTAATTAATTATAGCATATAGTTATTTATTTGTAAAACTAAACTTAAAATTAGAAAATAAAAAATTACAAAGTACATTAATGCCACTAAACAATTTCAGATGTAAATATTATGAGATGCCAATTTTAGAGAAGATAAACAGACACTCTTCTATTTGCGAAAACAACCTCGTTCATTTTCAGGCAACATCATTTTGATATCTTCTATGGGAATTTTGAAGAACAAAGTCAGAATGCCAAGGATGCAGATGAGATCGAGAGTCCCTAATATTAACCATAGAGAATGTGGAGAGTCACCAAAGCACCATCTACCTAATGCCGAAGATAGCTCCTAAAGCACAACCTATACTAGAGGAGACACACATGTAGCAGACGCCTCTTTCCAAAGATCCTATCCTACCTGTGACTCAAGAGATATTGAAGACCATATTAGAGAACACTACTTAAGTTGTAGCCAAAATAGCCTCATAATACATTGAGGAACGTTGCCCCAGGACTTGCTACAATCCTCACACTTGAGCCAGGGTGCTTCTTCTTTCCCTAAAAAGAATTAATCAAAGAGTTAACTCAAACCATGGCGCCGCTCTTTTCATTTTCCTCAACAAGGAGACGCACATGCATTACTTAAAAGTGGATTCCACTTTGCATGTGCTAAAAGATATTGAAGTTTAAATACATTCCTTAATATTCACAGCTATCTAGAAGAGCAAAAAAGCTATACCACCCTTTAACTGCAACTCTCTCTCTAAGCAACCCTTTCTTTCTAGCCATCCTTGTAGAGGCACTCACTTTTAAAGGGAAGACAACCCAATTACTGGAGTATGAAGGTACTACAAAACCTTACAAGCACTTAGACAATTTTTTTGGTAATAATAGAACTCTATGACTTGAGCGAAGCTATATATTGCAAGTTGTTCCACACTATTCTCATCATGTGTGCCTTGATGTAGTTTAACTAGATACCAGTTGGATCCATCATTGAATGGGAGATGTTGGCACAGTGCTTGTGACGCCCCCTATCGAGATAACCCCTAGCTGGGGTGCCATTCAATTCAATCTAAATTCAAGATCCACAACAAACAATAAGCCATCAAAATATTTCAAACTCATCAAAAAAAACAGCGAACTTCAAACTTAAACGACCTCAACAAAAGTATCAGAGGTAGGGACACACTTCAACTTAATCAACTTTTACAAAATACTATGACATACATTAAGCAATCCCATGACATACTATATAAGTTCCAGGTACATGCCATCATTACTTTCGAAATGTTTAACAAAAAATATATATACCCTACAGTTGTTAAATGTAGTCCTAACATCTCACAACATCTCTTGGGTTTATAAAACATGTTGAAGTATGCCTATAAGTAATACACACAACTATTCTAGTACAAAATCATATTTGCCAACCCAACTGGAAATCCAAGCTTATCATTCAATCCTGTCAGAGAAAACTTTAAGATAAAATGGGTGATAAGTCCAAAGGACTTAGTGAGGGATATTTATAAAAAGGAATAATAAGGATCTGTTGTGGATGAATCAATCCAACAGATCATCACTCAATATTCAGTATAGGAACATATCAAGAATAAATAGAACAAACTGTAGCAAGATCAATAGACAGACAACAATTCTGAAGAACAAATCATATCAAATTTAGGATTTCAAATAGGTACTAGCTTGAGGTTGTTCAAGTTGGCTTGAACTGCCCGGGATCATCTCAACCAATCCTGCACAGGAGGTATAAAGCATCTCAATAAATCATAGTTGAAAGGAAATACAGACAGCTCATTCGACTTACACAACTGCTCGATCTAGGCCTAGAAACTTTACCACCTTTGATGCTCCATGAGCAGGGTACATACAATCAGAATATGAATCAGAGCATAACAAATTTATCAAATTCACCTCATCATAAGTTTTGGGCTTACCGCTTATTCCATACACAAGGCAAGGATTAACGTCCTATTGCTTAATCTAAGAGTTTTGGGCTTACCGCTTATCCTATGCACACAATAAGGATTAACGTCCCGTCACTTAATATAAGAGTTTCGGGCTTACCGCTTATCTTTAGCACACAGCAAGGATTAATATCCCATTACTCCCAAATAACAATAAAAAATAGTAACAGATAGCAGAATAGATGGATAACAAACAACCATATAATAAATAGATAGGAACGAGTACGAGACAAATAACAATCGAAAGTTCTGGAAGCCAGAATAGACAGAAATCAGAGTCAAACTCAATAGATAACTCTTACAGGGGAGTTCAAATTAAATAACAAATAACAGATAACAGATCAAATTTCAAATAATCAGAATACGTACAAAAACAGAAAACCCACATAGGGGCTTATCACAAGAACAAATAGAAATATTTGAGGCCAAAGTGATAGAACTCACCTCCATAATCTCAGAAACGACAGCCACCGTCAACAGCCTACTGGCCCTTGAGTTCCAATTCCAAGTTACCTAATCCAAAAGAGTATATTTATCATTAAATCCACATTCAACCTTAGATCTCACTAATATACTTATCAATTTTCCAAACCACTAATTATCCTCTTAACACAATAGTTATAGAGCTTAGGCAATGCTTAGTAACGCAAATCTGCTAACTAAGCTACTAATACGGAAATAGTCATGAAATTCACCTCAATTATTAAAGAAGTATAACCCAATTCCTACTTACATATCATTCTCATATCATCAACCCAAAACATTAATAATAATCTAATTATCTCAATTAACCCATTTCTGTCACTCAAGTCTCAAGTCATAAAATTAGGGTTTTCTCTTATTATAATACTTGGTAATTTCCATAATTTCATAAAATAATACTATCCAATTTACTAAACTCATATCGGCATATGCATACTCTGCATCTTAATCCCATAAATCTCAAATCATCCAATTACCATATCTCAAGTTCTAATTTTATAAATCATAGTTAAATAACCTAATTATCTCAACTAATCCTAACATTACATAATAATACAAATTCAAGCCCACTAAATCCACAACAGTCTAAGCATGGCCTCGATACACATATAAAATTCATATGAAAATCTCATAACACCACTTAGTACAACATTCAAAGCAATATGGTACAACATGTATATATAACCAAATCCATACCAACTGATTGCCCACAAATTAGTTATCCGAACCTCAAAACCACAAATCAAGGACACCATTGTTATCCTCACGATGAGACAAGGATTCTTACTCGGCACCCGCACTGTGCTGCTGCTGCCGGCCGTTGACCGCCGTTGTGCACTACCGCCCAAAAAAATGCAAAACCACCACCAATCAACACCTCTCAGCTCCAAGAATCCAACGCACACCTTAAGTTTGAGTTTCCCCGCTATGAAGTTGGTTAATTATGGCCTGAAAGTCACAACACCACCTTACACCACCATGCTCCGCCACCCCTATTTCACCATCTCTGGTGGTCAAAACTTAAAACTAACTTCGCCAAATGCTTCCTTGATCTAAATGCATCCCAGAACACCCTCATTCTGTTGCAAAAGACCACCAAAATTTGGAAATCAACCAAGCTCTATCGCTACCCATTCGGCCTTCACGTTTTCTGGTGGCATGCCGTCCAACTACCATGCATGAAGTATCAATGCATTGCTGAAGTCAAAGGGAAACAATTTCTGAGGTTGGTTTCAGCGAAGAACGAGCTATTGGAGAGATTGTTGAAAGAAGAGATATCATAGCTTAGTGGAGAAGAAAGGTAAGAATGGGGTCTTAGTTGCAAATTCCATATTTATAGGGGTATTTTTAGAAATTTGATTTGGCCCCCAAAACTTGGTCAGATTTCAATTAAGTCCCCAAAAATTTGAGTGCATAAGATTAGATCCTTTGACCCCAAAATAATAGCCATGCAACCCCAAAAGTCCCAAGTTTAGTCCAATTAAGTTTCTGAAAATTATAAATTTATCTGCAAAACTTTCAAAATTTTTGCAATCAAGTCCTTTTGATTATTTTCTAAAATACCAAAATCCAAGGGTGTTACAGTGCTTCCTCTAAAACTTTTCCATCAATAATAGATACCCCAAAACAACAGCATATTTGTTCACCATCAGGTAAAATGATGGAAAGTCCATAAGGACTTACCTCAACTACTTTCTCTAAGCAGTAAACCAAATCCCTATGTTAGCAAAGAGCTTCTGCTCAACATGATCCAATAGAACCTAGAGCACTTGAAATTTAAGAAATTGATTGCTGGAAAACCTTCTCCTGCTTTGGAAGATCTCTTGATACGCACTGAAAAGTACATCAAGATTAAGGAAGTCGTGACTGCTCTAAGATCTAATAAGCGTGAAATGCATGATAAAGAGAATAATAATAACCTAAAGTAAAGAGATCTTGGATGTAAGTGTCCAAATATATGCAAAATATAGTACCCTCCAGACTTTCACTATCTACACATTGCTTTCTACCATTGGAGCATAGATTTTAAAGGTGGTGCTGCAACATGGCCTCTTACAACATCTTCCTCAAATGATAATAGAGGATCTAAAGAAGCAAAAATTAGATAAGAGGTGCCACATCCACTACAACTGCAAACACACCATCAAATGGTGCTGTCATTTGATGAATGAAACTGAGAGATTGATCTAAAGATGACATATCACAAAATGTATGGCGCAACGACCAAGGAGTCATAAAAATATCTTGCAATGAGAAGAAGCAAAGACCATCTACAATGGAAAGATGAACACTAAGAGCCCAAAGATAGGTGACGATAATAAGACCCCGATAACCTCCATACAACTAAAGTTATCTAAAATATCTCAAGAAGGTCAGTTGGTAAAGACTCTATCAATGCCAAAAAAAGTGCTAGTGCAGACATCGAGATAGATGCAAACCCATATAATAGATCCCACTCTGGGAATCTTTGAAGTACATCCCCAGATTTTGGAGAAGAACATCGAGAGTTCAATTATTAGGGATAACTGAACAAAGGAGCTATATGACAACAAGACGAAGCATGAGAATAAGGGCGTATTCCAAGACCCTGATGCCAAGTTGGCAATCACCTCAAGAGATCCCCTCTAGAATACTTGGGAGTACTGCTAACAATGCCCATTTTTTTTCCCTAATACTATCGATCAATTTACTTTGAGTAAGTTAGAACTTTTTGCTCTTCTACTTCAAGCTAGTAATCTCATTCAATTTTGAGTTATGCATTTCTTAGAATTATATAAAGTATGTTTGTGGCACTATCTCCTTGTTGACCTTTGATGCACTTGCGCACCCTGCTTTTACGAGCAAACTTGATCTTTGATGCACTAGTGTATCTTGCTCTTTGGAGCAAACTTGACCTTTTATCTACTTGTGCACACTGCTCTTTGGAGCAACCTTGATCTTTGATGCACTTGTGCAACCTCTTAAAAAGCCCATTAAAGGATCCATCGAAGAAGAGATGCTCCAAAATATGTGACAACTTCTCTGTGAAAAGCCCACTATCGCCTCCTCTCATGAGTACATGGTAATTTTTTTAACAAAAGCTTACCATCAACTCTCCACAATACATGACAATTGCTTTGAAAAAACTCACTTAGAAGCACCTTTAGAAGACATCTACACAACCAATAAAAAAAGCCCACTTTGAGTACTCGTCATGAATAGGAGGGTGGCAAAGAGATATAAAGGAAAATCTCTAAGTCATAGGAGTGTTCAAATCCAATCCCCCTCCCCCCCCTCCAAAAAAAAAAACACTAGTGAACCAATCCAAAAAATAAAAAGCCAATTAAAATCAAACCTTTTTTATTTGTATTGGATTAATTTTTTCAAAATCAACTGATTTGGATTGATTTTCGATTTCAATCTTAGAAATCGATTCAATCCAAACTGAACCAAATTTTTTATAATAATAATGTGTAGATATATTAATTATAAAATACATAAATAAATTAAAATAAACTAGCCTAAGATTTTTCAACTTTTAAAAATCAAATATATAGGAATAATTATTATGTGGACTTATAATTTTATAGTTGTGTATTATTGTATAATTTAACTCAATTTCACAAGAGTAGTGATATGATTGCCAAATGAAATTTACAAATCGATTGATTAAATTTAATTTAATTATTAATAATAACTTGTCAAATATTTCAATTAGAAATTCAAATTGGGAAGCCGAATTAACTGATCCATTATAAACTGATTTAAAATGGATTGGATTGAAGCAGATTTACAATAAAAATCAAATCGATCCAAATCTATCCAATACGTATAATTCAATTTGGATCGGTTGGTTTTTGGCCCAAAAACTGATCCAAACCAAACCACGAACAACCCTACTAAGTCCAATGACTTAACATGTTATTATGTGCTTATCATGAAGTCTTCTTGGAGCCCCGTAAACACATTCATCCTCATCATAATACTTAAACTCTAATTCTGTCCAACTCAAGCACAAAATTAACTTTCCTTCCTTGAAGGACTCCACTTTGCACGAAGTGAACTAATGTTGACAAATGGGGAGCTTTATGCCTCCCTAGGATAATTCCACTACATGTTAGACTCGCAACATAACATTTATTTCAAATTCATAACATTCGCTAAAATGCCACCGTGACTCTACTAAACAAATTTTCTAAGTCCCCAAGAGAGCAATAAAAATGCCACTCCTCCAACAATATTGGTAGAGACTTATAACAAAAGATGAAAAATGAATGAAAAAAGTTTCATAAAGGCCCCCATGCGATGTGATATCTCCTAAGAAACTTACAATTGGCGTTTTCCCATCTCTTACAACTCAACTCTTAAAGTGCAAGTATATAGAATTAATAGTCATTCAATTGGTCAAATGTTTGTATGAATACCAAATAAATAAAAGTACTTCATTCCTATGGAGTTACTATTCCTTCAACATGGTTTCCATCCAGCCTTAAGACCTTTCTCAAGCTCTCTAAAGCAAGGCCAACTAGGAAAGAAAGCTTTGAAATCAACAAGTATGCTGTGGGATACTGCCTAATCTCACTCAAAATATAATGACAACTCTAGATAACCTGTTTATAAAACGTCATCACCTCTATCTCTACTGTCTTAAGGAACTCATCAGAGTCCTTATATTCCTTGGCCTTATTCTCACAAGCTACGCACATTCACAAGTTTCCTCCTCGTGGAGGAATCTAGGAACATGTCCCCGCTCTTCACTACTTTAGCAGACCTTGCCTTCAAGCACTCACATTTCTTCAACAACTTAGCTAACCCTTTCTCTTTTTAACTCTACTATTGAACTAGTTCAACGGCCTCCTTCTTAAGATGTTGCACCATCACCATAGTTCCATATGTTTGGTGAGACATCAATTCTACTAAGTTCATATCTCCACTTAATTGTAAACTTTGATTTCATAATGAAAACAACCTAGCATCCTGTGAAACCCTTACTTGCATAACAGAGACATAAGGTTCGATAATACACCAGAAGCAGAAGACGCCCCATGTCTGGTTGATACTTAGCTATCTAAAGAATGACAAGGGTGGACTTGTGGAAGCCACATTTGCTAGCAATTTTGTCTAAGATATTTGCCAAGAGGTATTCTCACAAAGGAATCATAGCTGCGCCAAATAGAAAAACCTTGGAAGCAAAAGTATCATCTTCACAATGAGAACTCCACAAGTCACACAAAGTAATGTAATGTGATCGTACATCCCAAAGGGTCCTTAAATAGACCTCTCCATGAGGCACTATGAAAGGCTCCCAGAATAACTTAACTTTGCATAAGAACCTAATAAATGTTGGGAACATAGAGCTCTACCCACAAAATTTCTATGTCATCTACTAAGTGTGAAGTTTTGCCAAAAATCTTGGGAGATCTCTAGAGCATCAAGAACTACAAAAAACTCTAAGTTATTCATAGAGTATGAAGACCTGCTAAGGATCCAAAGTAATTACTAAAGCATAGAAACTCCTTAAAAAATTATAAGTTATGCCCAATAGCATCACCTAGGTGTGCAAACAACTCCACAAGTGCCCAAGCATGTCGTTATACACCTGAACACCTTCTTAGGTGCTAAAGCACATCATCAAGTGTCTGAGCCCAATGTTCAAGCACCCAAGCATGGCGTTAAGCGCTTAAGTACAGTGCTAGATTCCCAAGTGTGTCTCTTGGTGCCCAACCAAGTAAATACTACATCCTTACACCTTTTGGACACCATTTTTGCATACCTATCAAGCACTATCCCTGATTTAAACCTTTGAATGCCAACTCCAACTTAGTTGAGAACTGTAACTCAAATCATGTCCTACTCTTAACGTCTTGCTTTCAAGACACGACTATCTTTTAACTTGATATAACCCAAGAAGTTCTATTGACTCTAATAAGTTGGAAAAAAGCTTATGAAGACTAGGACAAAGTAAAATAAAAGAAAAAGAAGAAAGACGTCACCTTGAGAACTTGCCTCTTAGATCACCAATCAGACACACTTCTCATAATTACATACTTGAGATTTATCTAAGTCCTTAAATGAATACAACATAGGATCTTCCTAAGACTTTAGATGAATACAAGGTAAAAAAATTATTTAGGTCTTTAGATGAATGCAAGACAACTAATATTAATCCATCCATAAAACAACATGATAAACACTTGCTTAGATAAAGTAGCTAGCAAGTATCTCAACCAACTAAAAAAATAAGAATAACTTCAACTTCCCTTGATCACACTCATTAACTGCACCTCCTATGTGATCAATGTTGAAAGCAGCCTCACCTACTTTACGATGAGAACCTACACCATAATTTCAGCATAAACACCATGAAAAGCCCCTTACCCTCATCAACACTAAAAGTTCAAGTTACCTATAAACTAGTGACACTTCATGGGCACGCTTTGTAATGAGTCTAAAAGGTACCAATTTGAACTTTTCAATAATAGTGCGCAATCACACCACCAGGAGTCACAAAGCATACGTGGCGCTGATCTAGGGGGCTTGAATGATTCTTAGTAGGTTACACCTCTTTGTGGTGCTCCTCCAAAATGCACCTTTCATATATTCCTCTCTCTATACTCCTAGTCGTGGAAATGACCTCACAAATTCCAAAAAAGCCTGAGTTTTTTTAAGAACACATAACTCCACTAGTAAGCCCAAATGATCATCAAAAACTAAAACTTTATGGAAATTAAGTCCTATTTAGAATGCAAAATGAGACATGTCTCTATCTTATAGTAATATGTAAATTTGCATACCTACCTTTGATTTACACATGGTCAACACAAAACCTTGAAACTCACGTGGAGCAAAGTCTATGTAGTTCTAAGTTTGTCAAAAAGAACCTAATTCTTATGGACAATAAGAAATATCAGCTGAAGATCAAGACTTGAAAAATTTTACCTAAATGTTAACCAATCGAATGTAGTCTTCTGAATTGCTCATAAAGCGCAAACCTTAGAAAGATGCCATGACACCTTTAAAGATACACATATCACTCTTAAGCAATTTTTCTTACTCAACTTATGACGTTACATATCCCTTGTCATGAGATGGATTAAGTAACACACCAAGAATGCTTCTACAAAATGCTCGAGCACCTACTCATGCAAACATAAAGATACCCCTCTAAGGAAACTCGCCCTAAAATTCACACTATCATGCACTTCCCTTGTGCATCACCTTGCTACCGATGACACAAAAACACTCAAAATTTATCTAAGTCCCTTAATGACTATGGCATATGACCTTCTTGAGCTTCTAAAAACATATTATGTGTGAAATTAATTTAAGTCCTTAGGTAAATGCTACATTCAACTTTGCCAAGTCTCCTAATGCATATCATTAATTCTATTCGCAATAATTAATTGAATTAATAATATCATTTTTATGAATTAACATGAGGTAGAAATCAAAATAAGACTTTATTTTTTATACAAAATTAAAGTTTTCCTATCAAAAATAGGAAGATTGATACTACTAAAAAGTTGACTACAAAACAATTTGGTAAGTTGACTAAAAACAGCAATAAATCTAATACTAATTAACTAACCAAGAATCTAAAGGACAAGCCAAGTCAATAAACAGAGGCAGAAAAAACTCAAATTAGCCTCAACCATCAAGACTTAAAAATAGGGCAAATTAGGTTTTAACCCCCTATGAAAATGAAAAAAGCAAAAAGACCTCCTATGAAAAAAAAAAGGCAACAAACCTCCTTGTGATTTTAAAAAAGTAGCAAATTACCCCCCTCCCCCCTTGTCCAGTAGTGTAATTCACATGCGGCAAGTGCAGTTATTCTAGGGTGTTTGCTGCTGAAATGTTGATTTTGCCTATGAATATCAACTGTTGGATGAATTGAAAAAAATTAATAGTTCAAATTACTTCTACCTATAAAAAATTATAAAATATTATACATGATTTATATATATTTCAATATATACATATTTATATATAACCATATTTATATGTAGTTAAATGTATGTATGTGTATTTATATATGCATATTTATATATATAAACCATGCACCTCCCCCACCCCCAACCCTTCCCCATCCCTTAATCGTCACTCATAGAGATGGCTGGGCCATGACTGCATTCGTTGACTACCATGGCCATCTCTATGAATGTGGCCACAACTTGCTACAGATGGCATTGGCCATGGCCACATTCACAGAGGAGATGGCCGCCGCTCATAGATGAGGCTCGGCCATGGCCACCTCTGTGAATGCTGCCATGGTCGACTGTGAACAGCATCGACCATGGCCATGCTCACAATGGAAGCCGTCTCTGTGAGCGGCGGCCATGGCCTTTACTTGCAGAGGTGGCAAGTAAGGTGGGTTTAGGGTGGGGCTAGGGTTGGGGCGGGGCTAAGGCTAGGGCTGGGTATTTTTACGTTTATGTTTATGTTTATGTTTATTTATTAATATATATTAGATATAAGTATGTACATAAATATAATGTATTTATAATATTACATTTCTATATATATACTTTCTATTTATATTTATAGTATATTATAAATGTAGCATGCCAAGTATATTATGTTTATGTTTGTTAATTGGTATATTTATTTTTATATTTATGTTTATTTATTAATATATATTTTACATAAATATATTAATATATTTATAATATATTATATTTCTATATATATTTTATAATTATAATTATAATTATATTTATATAAAAAAAGAATAAATTAGCAAGATGAAAGTTAAAAATAGTTTTTAAATTTAAAAATAAAAATTTTGGTATGAAGGAGATGAAAAAATATATATATAAATATATTAAAAAAGAATAAATAAATAAAATTAAAAATATATGAAATAACTACGGGTAGTATAGTCTTTATATATTAAAATTAGGGCAAAATTGTAGCAAATCTTGATGGGGAAGCGGTGTGCATAATTTTTAAAATCACAAGAAAGTTTATTGACTTTTTTTTTTCTTTTCAATATGGGGTCTTTTTGCTCTTTTCCATCTTCATAGGGAGTAAAATGCAATTTGCCCCTAAATACAAACATTGATTCCAAGAGAGAAATTGGGTACAAGAAATCATTCACAAAAACTCTCAAAGTCTAAGAATTTTTAAGAAGAGAAGATGTATGTGCTCATGCTTTGACAAAAATGAACCGATACTCTACTATTTTTTAGAAAGGACCTCACTCTATAATTTCCCAACAACATCATCTATAAAATCATATTTTTTTTGCTTTTATAGTAAAGTCCTATATAGATAATAGATATTTATAAAGTTTTACTCTTGAACACTTGACATACTGTAATTGCAATTGAATCAGAATTAGGGAAATTGATCAAAGTAAGAGGCTCTTCTGACGGATCTATCGTGACTTGAAACAAAATTATTTAAGGATTCGTCACGAATTTTGGCAAAATAATGACTCAAAATATAGACAATTTTATTGGTGAACGCCGCCACTGATTTGTCCTGATAAAATTACAAAGAAATCTATTTTGCCGATAATTACCGAACTTACATCCCTACCACATATATAAATCGGCAGCCATCCATTTCTCTATATTTATGACGTTTGGACACAACACCAAAAGATATGATTTATGACCACTGCACCTGATAATTCTTAAAAATTTTAAAATATGATGTGTCTTGAATGTGATTGTTTAATATAAATTTTACATGTATATAATACGCAAAAAAATTATAGAAATATAGAATGCTTATAATAAAAAGAAATATATTGATTATAGCGTTAAAAAACAATCTGAAAAAAGAATTTTCAAAAAGAGAAAATAATTAATCAAGAAGATGTATAGTAATTTTAATTAATTTTAGAATTGATATCTTTTGTCAAATTTCGTAACTCATAAACTTTAAAAAAAATTAAAAGAAAACTTTATCATTCTTGTTATTGATGAGTTACATTTTGTGTAGTCACCATACAATCTTCTTTAAACAAAAATAAAATAAAATTGTTGATTCTTTAACTGTTTTTTATGAAGCTTAAACTCGTTACTGATGCATTAGCTGGTGCGGGAGTTTACAGTAAAGTAGGGATGTCAATTTGTGTGGATTGAGTGGATTCGGGTTGGATTAGGGTAGGAGTATAACATAAAAATATCAAATTTAAATATAATTCAACTCAATATTAACATTAAAAGGCTAAATCGTAATCGAACCCACAAAATTTCGTATTAGGTTCGGATTGACTTGATTTTTAATTAGATCACTCAACAACCTAATAAACCCGACCCAACCCAACATAATATATTTATTTTATTTGTTATACTTATATATTCCAACATCATAATTGAGTAGAGAATGAGATCCACAATAAAATCTAAAATTTGGCATAATAATTAAGGGGACACACAACAGACGACAGTAGAAGAGGCTAGGGTTTCTGTTTTTTTAGAGCAGGAGATGATGAGGGTTATGTTTGATGATTATCCATCGCACGGCAACAGAGGAGGCTAGGGTTTTCCTATTTTTTTGGAGCGGGAGGTGAAGAGAGTTATATTTAGTGATTCGGTCCACCGTCTTTGAATTGAAAGAATAGAAGTGTTATTACTAATTTGTTAATAATGTTATTGTAATTTATAAATTTATAAATTATAATTGAATTTTCAAATTTTAGATTTTTAAATATATATTATTTATATTTTATTTTAATTAATTAAAATTTTTAGGTGGGTCGGGTTGGTTGGGTTTATTGAGTTATTTGGTTGCTTATTTATTTTTTTTTGAGTTATGTGAATTGACCTGAAAACAACCTAACTTTATTATTTTTTCTTTTTTGAATCATTTTTGGGTCTGTCCCAATTTGATCCAAATTCAAAAACTTCAAATTTAAACTTAATTTTTTTTCAAATAAATTATTATCAAATTATCATATTGAGTTTGATTTTGACACCTGCAGCAAAGTGGTCCACTTGTCCCTTTGTCACTGTGCTTAGTGTTGATTAATGATATCACACAGAGTCTTAAGTACTGTTTTACTAATAAAAAGATATATTACTTGGGGCCTAAGATTATATCCATTGTCCACTCGTGGTGTCTAGCATTCCACAATGATGTCATTTAATTATTTATCAAGTAAAATATGACATAATCAATGACCACCATACGTAGAGTCATTCCAAAAGGTCTGAAAGGACATCTTCCCTTATTATTTTTATTGCTTATAGACTAGTAGAAATAAAAACTTAAATAATAACTTATTTTCTATTAAAATGTGAAAAAAAATCATTTAATTACGAGGAACAATTATCTTTACTTAATCATAATTAATTGAGAAGAAAAATTAAAATAACAAATACTACCCTCACCACTAATTATTTGCGGATCTCAAAACGCTCTTAGGAGCACAATAATCATTTAGTAGACATAAACTTAAGTAGGACACTAATGAAAAGGGTCCTCCTTAATACACATGGCGAACCACAAGATAATCATGTCGTTCTTTACTCTCCACAAATACATACACATTTTTTTCCTGCTTTTCGTTTGATTATTTAACCCTTTAGTTTTTTCAACATTCTCTTGCTTAAAGTCGTATTTGAATTTATCAATGTAATAACTTATTAAGAGTCACAATACATATTTTTCAATAAATATAGGAACTTACAATACATATAGACAGAAAACAAGGGACTATATCTGGAGATCTTTTCCAAGAAGTTATGCTTTCATTTTGTATTTTTATATTTTATGTTCATTTTCGTTAGAACCAAACAAAGGGATCCTCACCAAAATTATTTTTTATTTTTTAACCTCCTCAGCTTAGGAGTCAAGAATTTTATCTTCACTGCAATATCAAAAGATTTTTTAAGAATATTTTGACCCCAAGTTTTCATTAATTAGCTAAACTATGCTAATCCAACTTTAAGCTACAATCATCATTAATAGAGTGTTTAGCTAAGTTTATTTTAAACATTTTATAAGTTCCTACATTTTGTAAGATGTTTTTAAAACTTATAAGTTGTTAGATTTTATTTTTAAAATAAGTTGTTGAAATATTTGGATAAAATAATATCTTAAAACTTAAAAAATGTTAACAATGGTAAATTTATAATTAAAATGGTTAAAAATGAAAGAGCTTGTTAAGATATTAAAAATAAGTTAGGGTCTTTTTACTTTTTTAAAAAAAAAATATAAACTCCTAATATCTTATGTTAGAATCTTATAAACTTTTAAAAAAATTACTAAACACTTTTTATCAACTTATAAATTTTTAAATATCTTATAAGATATTTTAAGGAGCTTATAAGCTCACCCAAATACCTTCTAAGTGTGGATTCATTTAATTTATTGAAGCAAAACCTTAGGTTAATCTTAAAAGTCCTAATTTGTGACCATTGGCCTAACCTGAAAATCTTTAAAGTTAATCAAAAATTAAAAGAATAGGTCAGAGAATAGACATTAATTTAGTCCACTCCCCTAAATTTGTGTCCACATAGGAACCAACTTGAAGTGCGCCTTATCGCACCATAACACATTTAAGCACGTCCCTTCATTATTCAAAGATATTATTTTTATGGTTAATATCTCTACGGTAGCAAAATCTACAGTTGTTACAATTACTCCTTAATATCTTGTCATTGGCCAGGCGGATACCTCAAATAGGCAAAGGGAAATTCCGTGTAATATTCGTGATAATGTTAACTACGTCTGTTTCGACGAGGTAGTGTGATGAATGATGTATGATTTTTAGACATAGTTACAAAGAGAAAAAATAGGATTAATTATATTTTGCTATTTGAATTATTCAATTTTTTACACTTTACCTCGTAATTTTTTTTTTTTTACATTCAACCATCTAAATTTTGAATTTTTTTTACACGGTGTCATATATTGCTGTTTTCGATGAAATACTCTACCGTGATTCCATTACGTGCGATGAGCGTGATTCCAACTTGCCCTTAAAAATAGGCACATGCATCGCACGTGATGAAATCACCGTGAAATATTTCATTGGAAACGGCAATATATGGCATCGTCTAAAAAAATTCAAAGTTTAGATGGTCAAGTGTAAAAAAAAAAAAAATTCATAAGACAAAGTGTAAAAAATCGAATAGTTCGAATGACAAAGTGTAATTAACCCAAAAAATATATAAATTATATTGGGTTATTGCACAAGTAAATATTTTCTAAAGTATATTTTATTAGATTTTTGAAATTTATAAGATATTATATTTTTATTTTAAAAATAAAATTTAAAAATATTTGAATTAAACAAAGTTATGAAAATTATATGATGTTAATAATGTCAATTATAATTAATATGGTTAAAATAAAAGAAATTTATTAAATTTTAAAAAATAAGTTTGAAACTTTTTATTTAAAAAAAAAGTTCATAAATAAAAACCAAATATCTTACTTTTTGAGTCTACAAGCCCTTTTTGGAAAATTTATAAAATATTTTATGATATCTCATAAACTCTTAAGTATTTTTTAAAAATATTTTTAAGAGCTTATAGGATCACCTAATATCCCCTTAATGTTATTTAAAATTTTGTGTCAACTAATGTCCTTCAAATGACAAATATCGGACTCTGAGGTTATGTTGCTATAGTTATCAAAGAATGATTTTCATTCTCAAAGAAACAAACAATAAACCAACATATCTCCCATGATCCAATTTTTTCTTTCAAAATAGTATTAAAAATTATTTTCATTATAAACCACTAACATTAAATAATATTACTTGATATACAATAATATAAAAATTCAATTTGACGCCATTAATTAAATAAAACACATAAAAAATATTTATAATAAAATTAATCTATAAGAAAATTTATATTTTTTTAAAAATAAAGTTAAATATAATTTTATTTTCAATACATTTTTCAATTCTGCTATCAAAATGAAGTGTACCAAAGCATTTCCCAAAGTAAAACCAAAAAGTGCTAAAGCTTTTACAATCATAAAGTCAATATTTGAAATTCTAAGAGATTGTTTGCTTGGGCATATAAGATTAGGCAAGATTCATATATTAATGATACATAAGTTAAAAATGGTATCCAATACCATATAATCTATTATTTGCTTTGATTTTAGAAATTGGTAATATCTTACACTTGATAATAGTAATGTTTGGTTGGCAAAATTGCTCAATTTGTTACACTTTGTAATGTCCAAAATGTGCTAACTTCTAAGAAGGTAATTTCCAAAATATGGCTGTAGAATTTGGCCAAAGGTGTTGAGGTTACGGTTTTCATATAAGGGGATAAGAATGACTTTTTCATTCATTATTTTATTAGATTTAAAAGGATGGAAAATGAATTAAGCCATCTTAGCCTAATCTATAAATCAGCTTAGTCCATGATACCATGTGAAGCCACAAAGGCATTATAAACCATAAAAACGTAATGTCAATAAAAGATAAGACTTGAAAATATATCTATTATGCTTTATTATATAAAACAAACAAGTCCGAAGAATAATATGAGTACTAGTTGATGCTGCAAAGAGCGTATCGGTCCGAAACTCCGGTGGATTTAAATGGTATTGGGCTTGAGATCTGCAACTAAGAACAAACGTAAACTAGCCGAGGTGCCCCGGCTAAGGCACTCCGACGCTCAAGTCAGATTTTCGATAAGACGGAGAGTATAGAGAAAGTGTATAGTGAATAGTATATTTGCATTACCTTGAGCGTGGTGGTGCTGGTAGAATTTATAATCTGATGATGGTGTAATTATACCCAAGTACCTTTATTAGGTATACTTGGATTTTCCTCATGACCGGGGTTTGGTAGTCATTTTCTGGCCCAGATCTCGGGGCTGTGCCATGTGGCGCAATCTCCTGTTTTCCTGGATAGTCACATCAGTAAGAGCGCGCCTCTACCAGAGTTGTTGGTCGATATTGGTCGACCAGACTGACTTGCCTCTGAGCTTAGTGGGCTGTCTCATTTGTAGAAGGGCCTATTTGGCCTGTTGGGCTATCCCATATCATGAGTCCCCCCAACTCCCGGTCCTGATCGAGCTTGTCGATGAGAAGGAGCAAGGAGTTTACATTCAACTGTGCCAGGTAATAAACTCGACCCAGATTTTTGAATTATTGACCAGGGTTCTGCGGCGGTTACTTTTCATTTAATGCGGCTGTCACTGTGCGGGATACGAAGCGGCAGGAACGGGAAACGAAGCATGTAGGAACAAAATACGAAGCGGGTGGAAACAAGAATCAAAGTGTACTAAATAAGCTGTCATTATGGCAGTTGTACGGATTTTTGTGCACGTTCGCCTATAAATAGGAGAGGAAACCCTTTCATTCTTACTTTCGCGATTCTGAGTATCAGATAGTTTCAGCCATTGTTGAAGAATTTGCAGCCTACTTCCTGCTTACTTCCTGCTTTCGGATTAACACCGTAAGTGTTTGCGAATTCTGCATTACTTTTCATCATTATTTTGCGGAAGCATGTTTAGTAATACAAACTCGGGTAGTGATAGTTCTAAGAGGATGACGCGTAGGAGTGAGAGTGGCGAGGCTGAGAGTACTGCCTCCTCTAGTTCTTCCCGGAGTGAAACCAGTAGTTCCAATAGGGACACCACCCGTGAAGAGTCTAGGGTATTAGCCGAGGGAGAAGTCAGGCCTTCGGATGTGCCAATAAGCCGGGGTCGACTTTTTACCCCGGATCATTACACAGAAATCCATTCCAAAATAACTAATGTAGATTTGGTGAGGATTAGGGAGACTTACCACATTTCCGATGAGTTTGAAATGGTTGCCCCAAGGTCTAGGGGTAGGATACATCGACCTCCTAGGGGGTATATAACTGTATTCGAGGAGGGGCTGAAGTGTGGT
>JACGDI010005829.1:139697-332819 GCA_014898725.1 Jacaranda copaia
TTCGTGTGTTTACCATTTTCTTTTTTCGTTGCAATCTCAAGGGATTCCCACAGATGGCGCCAAATGATGCTGCAAAGAGCGTATCGGTCCAGAACTTTGGTGGATTTAAATGGTATTGGGTTTGAGATCTGCAACTAAGAATAAACGTAAACTAGCCGAGGTGCCCCGGCTAAGGCACTTCGACGCTCAAGTTAGATTTTCGGTAAGACGGAGAGTATAGAGAAAGTGTATAGTAAATAGTATATTTACATTACCTTGAGCGTGGTGGTGCTGGTAGGATTTATAATCTGATGATGGTGTGATTTTACCCAAGTACCCTTATCAGGTGTACTTGGGTTTTCCTCATGATCGGGGTTTGGTAGTCATTTTATGGCCCAGATCTCGGGGCTGTGCCACGTGGCGCAATCTCCTATTTTCCTAGATAGTCACATCAGTAGGAGCGCGCCTCTGCCAGAGTTGTTGGCAGGGTTGTCAGGGTTGGTAGAAGCGGTTACATCTATTGGCAGCAGTCACATCTGCTGCCACGTATAATTATTGCTTAAAGGTTCAACTTATCCCATTTGCAATCGGGAGTCGATTTATGTCGACCAAGCTTAGCTGATGAGTTTGGAAGTGGCCTCCAGATCAACACAGATCGACCGCACGGCTTACCATACGGGGTCGATACTAGTCGACCAGACTGACTTCGCCTCTGGGCTATCATCATAAGGCTTTGGAAGAGGCCCTCAGGTCGATACGGGTCGACCACGGGGCTTAGCATACGGGGTCGATACTGGTCGACCAGACTGACTTGCCTCTGGGCTTAGTGGGCTGTCTCATTTGTAGAAGGGCCTATTAGGCCTGTTGGGCTATCCCATATCACTAGTTAATTTAATTGCTTATTACCTTATGGCCTACTGCTACCTTGATGTAGGCTTTATGTAATGATTATTGATTGCACGTAAATAATTGGCCAATTGTCATGATAAAATTAATGCATTTAATTTTTTTTCACACAATTGAAACAAAACATTGAAGAGATTGATTCCATTTTATGTTTGTTCTTCCCTTTTTTAATTTAAAAAAATATTTATAAAAAGATATATTAAACATCAATGGACAAAATTTTCTGCTGATTAAAAATGCTGCATTCCTAACTAACCAAAGGTTAATACGTCCTTCTATTAAAAGAACTAAATTAAGTGACTAACATGTTATATGAATTATATATCAATTGACGTTGAAATTTTATTGAGATAAATTATAATTTAATAGTCCAAATAAATTGGTTATTGAATTAGATCCCAAATTAAAGTTCATAATAAATTTAAACTCTATAAAATAGTTTAATCAAAGATAAATTACAAAAATTTATTTTTAGTTAGCTAAATGGGCCTAAATATGTTTAAATGTGGTCCATTAATAAATTAAACTCATCTCAAATGATATTCAAGCTCAAAAGGAGTTGGAGCTCCAAGCTAGAAACCCTAATCCTATGCCTATAACATGAGGTATTGGGAGGCATACTACACATCAAGATTCAAACATTGCGAAATACATCAAAAACTCGAGCATTAAAGCTCTCAAGTCTGAGCTCTTGCCACAAAAAGTACTGCAACTACAAAGGTTTAACATCTTCTTCAAAAGTATCCAAATTTTGTAGACCTTGATATCATAATAAATACTTGGTTTCAAAAACTTTGTGATTTCATCCGCAAATCTAAGAGGAATTATGCATTCGATTCAAGAACAAGTATCAAGCCTTTGAATCAAATTCCAAAGAGAAGAATTAGAGGAATTAGTCTTCAATTATGGAGATATTTTCAGAGATTGTAACCACTTCATTTTAAATTAAATATTCAATTTGTCTATATTTTTATTATCTTGTAATTCATTTTTACATACTCAAAATTTGTGTGAACAAATTTTTGGCATACCCAGTGGGACAATCTTTGTCTCTCATCTCTGTCTCCTACACCAAAGTTCAAAAATCATTCTTAATTCAAAGATACAATGGATGCACATGTTGTTAATATTGCAGCTATTACAAATGATGCCTGCAACCAAAAGAATGTTTTTTCCCACTCATGGGGGCATCAAAGTTGCTTCAATTTGGAAGTAGCGACCTAATCATGTTTGAAACTATCCATTGATGAAAAAGATAAGTCGGATATAAGTTCTGTTTCTGAAATTGAAGATAATCATGAGTGGATTCTTGTAACACACTGACGGAGGCAAAGATAATGTGTTCACTAGCTTCGTGCACCACTCTTAAGGAGATAACATCTCATTAAGTGCCCTTAACCAAAGTTAACAAGAGATATGAAATCTTCTCATGCTAAGCCGAGAAAATTGAGAAGAAGTCATTGGGATCCTATTACTCTAGGACATTTTTTACTATGACATTTGTTGAGTAAAAGGTTAAAACAATATTTGTTGCATCTAAAAAAATGGAGAGTCAGCATTCTACTTCTTGTTATGTTGTTATTGCATTTACAGATGAAGGTTTATTGCTAGGATGAAAGCCCTACAACTGACCACTCTTTGTTTTTAGATTTATGCAAGATTAGAAAGTCAATTGCATACTTATAGATTGGGGATCAGTAATTAACATCATGCTAAGGCCTATTACGAAACAATTAGGGATCACAGTTGAAGATTTATCTTGTAGCCGCTTAACCATTCAAGGTTTTCAACTGAGGATGACAACTAGCTATTGAAACAATCTACCTAGACCTTACTATTGGAGAGTTGAAAGCTGATACTCTATTTCATGTCATTAATGCAAGGACTTTTTACAACTTGTTGCTAGGAAGACTATGGCTTTACGAAAATTGAGTGGTTCCATCCATCTTTCACTAATGCTTCAAGTATTAGAGAAATGGTGAGATAATAAAGGTTAATGTTGATACAAAACCATTTGCTAAGGTGGAATCAGACTTTGCGAATGCCAAATTATGTCTAAACCTTATCTCAGTTTAGGAGACATTGACTTTAAAAACTTTAGGCAATCACCTTATCAAAGGAAAACATATTAAACTTATGACTCTAGTTGAACCTATAACTCTAGAGTCTGATGTTGAAAAGTCCAAGAATTTGATTGTTGCTAAAACTTTGGCAAATAATGCCAAAAAGAATAATTTTCTAAAGCACCAATTGAAACAAAAGGTAATCTAGTATTTTTTTGATAATCTCCTTTTACAATACAATCTTTTATATGATTGGGAACCCCACTAACTAGGATTATAACAACCCATTAAGCCACTAACTACCCACATTCGTCAGAGTTGATAATAAAATGCCGCGTGTTGCCCATGCTCCTTATCTTTCAGTTGCACGTTGAGCTGCTAAAATAGTAACAAATTTGAGCTCAACTCGGCTATCTTCTGAGAGCGGCCTAGCCATCTTGTAATCTCATCCTAGATACTTCGTTCTAAGTTCAACTCAACTTTGTCCATTGGGGTTGAGCTCGGCTTGAACGGATTCTCAACTGCAACCTTCATGAATATTTTAACTCGGGCTGGAGATACATACATATCATCTCTTCCCCACAAATTAAGTTCAAAGAGGTTTGAACTATGACGGAGTCTGAGCTAATAGTGAATGAAGTGTGAGTGAAATAATGCAGGGGATGACGCTCTGCCTATATTCCAAATAGGATGCCCAACCGAGCTGAATGGCGCCCAAAAATGGACTTACAGGTAAATTTGTAATGATTTCGCCACTTTCCAAGGGATAGCCATTACTGCTTTATCCTTCCCCAGGTCTGCTTGTCTTATCCACAACATTAATTGTATCGTCTTATCTTTCATATCCCCAAAGACAAGTGTATGGTGGAGTTTGAACCTAGGAGTTCAAAAGCCCTTTTCTCTTCCTATAAAAGCCTCCCACTCATTTATTCTTCCCATTTCTTCCCCATTTTCTGCAATTCTTCTCATATTTTCTCCTCTCTCTGTTTTCTCCATTCACTTTGGTAACACTCTGCTGCCTACGTAGCAGTTGCCATCATGAGTTGAAGAAAACTCCATTCACTTTTCTCCGCACCTCTAGAAAATGAGTCCAGGTTTTTTCTAATTCTTCTCTTCGTAATCTCACTATTATTTCTTTAGAGTTTTTAGAGACCCAGAATGTCTATTGAGTTAGTTGGGGATGGTAACTCGGATGACTCAGCTCTCAGCATCCCATCAGAGGTGATGAGAGAGACTGAGTAGGGAATAACTCAGGTGGGGTTGCCTTATTATGAAACATACTTCTCTAGGATGACTAGGCATAAGAGTTGTAAGCTGAGAGAAATTATGGGAATTTTGGATGAATATCATACAGTAATGTCTAAGTTTTCAGATCAGCAGTATTATCCCCTTTCAGGATTTCTATGCTTCCATGTAGAATAGTTACACAGTGGGTTGCATTTCTCTTTGCCCGAGCTATTTAGGTTAGTATCTAGAGGCCTGGGTATTTCGCTTAATTAGTTCACCCCCAATTTATTTAGGTTCATGACCGGCTTCATTATCTAATGTAGATACTTGCAAATAGAGCCTCCGACTGCCCTCTTCCATTCTTTTTTCTATCCCAAATTTTTAGGTTTTGGGCTATTTTACTTGACATCTCGGGAGGACATACACTTTTTGTCTAAATACCCTACCTTGGTGAAACATTGGAAGGAATATTAAGTGTACTTAGTGTCGCTTGAGCTATGGAACTTCCCTAAAAGGTGGATAGAACATATGCTTTCAGAGAGTTCAGTCAACAATAGGACTTCCCATCAGGTCGGTGGTTCTTGCTAGATAGGTTAAATAGTTGCCAATTACAATTGACCTACTTGGGACCATCAGGCTTCTTGTACCACTTTGGCTTGAGTCCTAAAGCTGAGGAGCTCCTTGAACCTTTTGGTACTCACCTTTACCTTAAGATGAACATTATGCAGGCGATCTTGTATCTGACCTATTTCTTTCTTCTTTTTTTAGAAAGGAATTCCACCAAGGCATTCTTGTTGGCTACGACAGTTGGCCAGTCGGGCAGGTAAAAGAACAACTACCCCCCAAAGCAGTCCAATGGAGCTAGCTCTTCCTGCAAGGTTCCAGCCAAATCGTCATGTCAAAAACATCAGACCCCTCTCCCTACAGCTTTAGTGCCCAAGAGACCTACCCTTGCTGAATCGGTTGACCTAGTTTCAACTGAGCTCTCTAATGTTGGGTCACATCTAACTTAATACCTATCTCATGGCTGACAACTCGATCCTAATAGACTCTACTCATACCTTAGGCAGAGACTTTTTGTGGGGGATCTCGACTACCTTGGATCGATAGCTAGCCGATTGGAATGCCCTTCGACAGCCTTCATAATTAGTTCATTTCCTATCTTTCCAAGGTATGCAACTCCTTCCCAAGGTTCAACTTTTATGTTCACTACTTTTCCTGATTTCTTCCTCTTCTTTGTTACAGACGAGTATCTTTGCGAAAAGCGTTCTCACTCGATGGGAAGGGGATCACCAACAACTAAAGTCAAATAACCAGGGTTGAAGGCTGAGCTAGATAAACTTCATGATGAGATGAGCCAATTCAAAAACCTGAGGCAGCAACCTTGGACTCTATAGGCCAAGCATGATGAGATGACCGACAGTCTTTGCAAGTTCGAGCTAAAGATATTTGAACTAATATCTTAGTAGGAGGGGGCCTTCGAGAAGGCTAAGGAGGAGGGCCATCATGAGGGGCAAGATACCTTCTTTAAGGTATTCTAGTTTATTGAAGAAGTGAAGGACTTTCTGGAGGCCAGTTGGAAATCGCTTTTGACCGAGTATTTGAAGAGCATAAATTTCAAATAGATATTTATGAAGAAAGCTCTGAAATATTACCATCATGGCATCAACATCTATGCGAACCAATTAGAGGCTAGGGGCGTGCTATGCATGGGCCAGTTGGATGAGAATGTGGATGGCATGTTTGGGTTGGAATCTCTCTCATTAGACTCAAAAGATGAAGACGATCTTGCTGGTGAGGAAGAAGATGATCCTACCGAGCTTCGATTTGCAGTTGAGCTGGGATCAGAGATTGAGGTTTTTGGAGTGGTCAAGACATTCCCTGAGGCCAAACCCTTGGACTAAGCTAACACTCTAACTGCTGCGTCTTCCCTTGAGTTGGCCAGCCCTAGCAGTTGATAGAAAATCCCCCTTGTAAAGCACTTTGCCCGCCTGTTAGGGTGATTTTCTTATTTCTTTTCTTTCTTTTTATTTTATTTTTGTAACAAGTGTGGTCAGATTATTGAATGAAAAAAAGGGATCCTTATTTTGAAGTGTTGATCATTTTGACTTTCAGTTTACTGAGTTGATATTAACTCCATCTTTTTGCAAGCAGCTTAGGCATTTTTTTCATAATTATAGATTAGCCATGCTGTCAGTCGAGCACATTTTAGTTTGGCATTCGCCATTTTCTGTTGATTTTTGTTTAGCATTCACCATCTTCAGCTGGATATTCATCCATCATGTTTAGATCAGCCGAGCTAATTTTTGTTTGGCATTCGCCACTTTAACTGGACATTCAGCCATTATATTTAGATTAGCCAAGTTGATTTTTATTTGGCATTCACTATTTTCAATTAGACATTCATCCATTATGTTTAGATTTGTCAAGCTGATTTTTGTTTGGCATTCGCCATCTTCAGTTAGACATTCTTCCATTATGCTTAGATTAGTGAGATTTAAAAGAACAAGCATGAATAAATTTCAAAACTTAATAGAAGGTAAAGACTGACCCTGCCTAACTTGAGCTTACAAGAAATAGAAATTGACTTGGTCTAACTTTTTTGAAACAAAGCTAATGTAAAGTAGGAAAAGCAAAGCAGATTGTAAAAAGAAATTACATGTAAAAATGCCGCAAGTTCTGTATGTTCCACAAACGAGCTAACTTCTTTCTTTATATCATTTTTAGCTTATACGCTCCCTTCATCAGTAGTTTGATCACCTTATAGGGTCTTTCCCAGTTGGTCTCTAGCTTTTTGATGTTCCCTAGTGCATTCGCTCTTCTCAAGACCTAATCCCCCACCTGAAAATTGCAAGACTTGACCTTCTTGTTGAAGGTGGTTTGGATCCTTTGTTTGTATTTAGCCAACTTGAGATAAGTATTTTCCCTCTTTTTTATCATATTTAGAGAATCCTTGAGCAACTCCCTATTCTCCTTGGGATTATACACCAGCACCTAGTGTGATTCTAGGCCCATCTCGGCTGGAATCATCACATCTACATCATAGATCATACTGAAAGGTGTTTCCCCAGTTGATACTTTAGGAGTAGTCTTGTGGGCCCATAATATGCTAGGAAGTTCATCCACCCACCCACCATCGGCCTGGTTCAACTTTTTCTTTAGACTCCTCAAAAGATCACGATTGATGACCTCTGTCTACCCATTGGTTTGGGGATAGGCTACGGCGTTGAAGTGTTGGGCAATTTTCATTTCCTTGTACCAAACTTGCACCTTAGCCCTCTGGAATTGCCTTTCATTATCTAAGATCAACTCCTTGGGGATGCCATGTTTGCTTACTATGTTCTTCCATAGGAATTTGAGCACTTCGTTCTCATTTATCTTAGCCAGGGGCTCTACTTCTACCCACTTGCTAAAATAATCCACTGCAACTAACAAGAACTTTCCTTGCCCAGCTACCATGGGGAAATGCCCCACAATATCCATTCCTCATTTAGTAAAGGGGTAGGGGTGCTCATTCTATGCATGGGCTCAGCTGATACACGACTAACCTGGGCATGCCCTTAACACTTATCACATTTCTTTACCAACTCTTCCGCATCAACTCAAATAGAAGGCCAAAAATACCCAACTCAGATAGTCTTGGAGGCTAGTGCAATCCTTTTTAAGTGATTCCTACAGCATCCTTCATAAATTTCTCGCATGATGTATTCCTCTTCTTGAGGGGATAAACAACGTAGTAATAGCTGAGAAACACCTCTTTTATATAATAGTCCATTTACCATGGTGAACCGTGTTGCCAGCATGCACAACTTATGTTCGGCCTCTGGGTTGTCTCCTTATAGATATCATATGATAGGGGTTCTCTAATCATGACCTCTTTTCATTGTAAGGACTTTAGCTTCGAGACTTTCTTTCTCTAGCTCATGGATCATTATTTGTTAGGTGTTGCACTCACTGAGAGAGCTGGCTATCTTAGCCAAACTATTTGCCTTACTGTTTTCCTCCTAAGGGATTTGGGTTATTTGAAGCTCAGCCAGTTGTTGTCTTAGTTTATCCATTAGTTGCAGATTTTTGTTCATTCTAATTTCTTTAGCCTCGTACTATCCTTCGACCTACTTCACCACCAATTGTGAATCAGTGAACACCCAAACACATTTAGTGCCATTCTGCACAACCATTTTAATCCCCCATATCACAGCATCATACTCTACTTCGTTATTGGAAGCTTTAAAATAAACTTTGTTGCAAACTCCATCTCTTCACCTTCAAGATCAACACTACAATTCCAGCTTCGCTTCTTCTATGTCCTAAAAACCCACCCACATACACTACCTACAGGCCTTCATCCCTAATTATAGGTACATCTACAATGAAATTCACCAAGGCCTGCACTTTTATGGCATTCTTAGAGGCATAACCAATATCATATTCCCCCAACTCCATGGACTATTTGACCAGCTATCCTGCCACGTCAGCCTTCCCAAGAGTTTTCTTCAAAGGGTGGTTAGTTCACACGACTATAGGATGAGATAAAAAATAAGGCCATAACCTTCTTGCTGTGACCACCAGGGCTAGCGCCATTTTCTCAATTTTTGGATATCTTAGCTCAGCAACATGTACGATCTTACTGACATAGTATACCGACCTCTGCACGGCTCCATCCTCTCTTACAAGCACTAAGCTCACTATCTGCTCAAATGCTGCCAAGTATAAATAGAGAGTTTCCCCTGGAGTGGGCTTCGTCAACAAAGAAAGCTCAGCTAAGTAAGTTTTCAACTCCTTAAACACGCGTTGTGCTGCTTCCCCCCTAAACTGTTTTGCCTTTCACAATATTCTAAAAAAAGGTAAACTTTGGTTAGTTGATCGAGATATAAATCTACTTAGAGTGACTTTTCTTTCAGGCAACCTTTAGGCTTCATCACGGTTCTCGAGGGACTTATCTCCAAAATAGCTCAAATTTTCTCTAAGTTAGCCTTAATTCCCCTTTCTATTACCAGATAGCCTTGGAACTTGCCTCTCTTTACTCCAAATGCACATTTCTCTGGGTTTAGCTTCATCCCGTATTTGTGCAAGGGTTCAAGAGTCTTCTTCAAATTCCCAACATGATCAGCTCTACTCAAACTTTTCACCAGCATGTTGTCAACATATACTTCCATAGTCTGATCGATCTAATGCTTGAACATATGATCTACTAGCCTCTAGTACATGGATCCTGCATTCTTTAGATCAAAAAACGTGATTAGATAACATTAAGTTCCCAAGACATGATGAAATATACTTGCTTACAGTCCTTCGAACTGAGTGGAATTTGGTGGTATCCCTACGAGGCATCCATCATGTTAAGTAGTTCACACCTAGAAGTAGAATCCACCAACAAATCGATCCTGTGTAGAGGGTAGAAATCTTTTGGGCAAGCTTTGTTCAAATCCTTAAAATCTATGCACACTTCCTACTTGTGCGCGTGCTTCGATACTAATACCACATTGGAGATCCACTTGGGAAATTGGATTTCCATAATATACCTTGCGTCCAAGAGCTTCTCCGCCTCCTGCTGGATTATGTGATCTTTCTCAAGATCAAAATATCTCTTTTTTTGCTTGACTGGCTTGATGGTTGGGTTAACATTAAGCATGTGCTCGGCTACTTTGGGGTTTATACCTGTAAGGTTATTAACAAAAAAGGCAAAAATATCCACATAATCTCTCAGTGCAGCAATTAGCTCTACCTTTAAGCTAGTCTCTAGGTGGAAACCTATCCACGTAATCTTACTGGGATCTCCCAAAACTAACTCTATTGATAGGAGCATTCCTTCAGGTTCAATTTTCTATTACCTTTCTGTAATTAGGGATGCGCCTGCACCATTTTGCCTTTGCTTATAGCTGGCCTCATCACCCTTATGGCATCCCTTTCTCAATGTATCCACATAGCACTTCCTGAAAGTATACTAGTTTCCCACCACTTCCCCTACTAATCACCCATCAAATACTTCTGCTTTATATGGTATGGGAAAGTTATCGCTTGGAAGAGTTGCAACATGGGCCTGCCAAAAATCACATTATATGCTGATGGAGCATCGACAATTGAGAAATTTACCATACAAATCTTTCGGTATATTTCTGCTCCCAAAGAGACTGGCAAGAAAATCCATCCCCTAAGCCGAACTACCTCTCCTAAAAATCTAAAGAGTGATGTTTCTACTGGCTCAAACATGGTGTTTTCCAAATCTATCTATTAAAAAGCATCACAGAAAATGATATCTTCTAAGTTACCTCTGTTAATGAAAATGCAGGCCATTTCAAAGTTAGCTATCATTGCTGTAATAGCCAAAGCATCTTGATGAGGCAGATGTAGAGTTTTTAGGTCTTCTGGTTTGAATTGGATAACTAAGATGTTATTAATGGTAAAGACTGATGCCATCTTCATATTTTTATGCGCCGCAGCTCAAGCCCTCACTCTTTTAGCTTGATGAGTGTCTCCTTTGGTTGGGCCTCCTGAGATCATGTGAATCACCCATCTGACAGTTTCATTTTTAACATCATTTTTCCCATTAGGTTGTTGCATTTTCAACTGTCCCTCCCGAACTTGTATGGGGCACGGAGTACAGGGTGCTTATCTTTGCCTCTAGTTCTTGCCCTAAGTACAAATTTATCCAACTACCCATCCTTACACCAACTATTCTAACTCATTGTGTAGGTGGTCACATTCTTCCATCATGTGCCCATACTCATTGTGTAAGTGATAAAACCTATCAGACTTAGGATATCTTGGTGGGTCTCTATGGGAGTGTGGTCATCGGAGCAGGTTAAGGTGCTCGATAGCCTGCATAACTTATTCTCTGGGTAGCCACAAAGGGGTGTAGTAATTAAATTTTGGCCTCATCATCAGTAGAATTTTTACCTATCGTACAAGTGCGGCTTTGGGTCTTTCTTTCTGTTTAGGTTTCTTATTGATAAGATCTTCTCTCTTGTACTTTCTCTTATTCTTTAACTCCTTATCTTTTACCTCACAGTCCTCCTTTTCATGAATGTACCTCTCTGTCCACCTTAGGAGCTCATCATAGCTCTTTACTAGCTTTCTACTTAAGGACTGAAAGAAAGGACTAGATCATAATCCTTGAGTGAAAGCACCACTCAAGCTATAGTGAACTGCCTTACAAAACTTCTTAAGCTTTCAACCTTCCCTTGTCAAAAGAAAAGTAAACTCTATGTACTCATTCGATACTATTTGTTACTAGTGAATTGGTGTAGGGATCTTTATGTGAATTTGTCAAATGTGTAAATAGAAAGGTGGCCCAACTATCACTGTGTTCTATGCAACTGCTCTTGACACCAAAGTAACCCTAGGGCTCTGCACGAGGGCTCCACCCATAGGTATATGCACTACTGGATTGATCGTCACCCTTATTGGAGGTATGGGCTAACCAATCCTAATAGGGGTACTAGAGTATGAGGGGGTAGAATATTGGGTGCCATTTCCAGTAGAAAAGAGATGACCATGGGGCTCGATGACATTGGCAGAGAGGTGCATGCATGGCTCCAACAAATTAGGTGGCAGCAATAACACCAAATGTTGATCATAAGAAGTTGGCCAACTATTCTGTAGTCATTTATCCCACCATCGGAGATACTGGGGCAACTCTTCCTTCAATGACTACCACTTGCGCCACCATAACTGAGAGCGTGGCAACTGCAACTTCAGGCGTCTGCTTACTTTGTGACATCATCCTCATATCTGTCTCCTCATTCTCTTCTGAATCACCTATTCTCATGTCTTAACTCTTAATTTATTTCCCACAGATAGTGCCAAAATTGATGCCAAAAAAAATAATTTTTCAAAGCACCAATTGAAATAAAAAGTGATCTAGTATTTTTCTGATAATCTCCTTTTACAACTTTGTACAAAGCCTTTTATATGACTAGGAACCCCACTAACTGGAATTATAACCACCTACTAAGCCACTAACTACTCACATACGTCAGAGTTGATAATATAACGCCACGTGTAGCCCATGCTCCTTATCTTTTGATTGCACATTAAGCTACTAAAATAGTAACAAATTTGAGCTTAACTCGGCTATCTTCTGAGAGCAACCTAGCCATCTCGTAACTCATCTCGAATACTTTCTTTTGAGTTTAGCTCGACTTTATCCATTGGGGCTGAGCTCTACCTAAACAAATTCCCAATTGCAACCTTTATGAATACTTTAACTCGAGTTGGAGATACATACGCATCAGCAAGTAAAATTATAGAATCTGAATATACCCTTGATTTATCAATATTCAGGTATACCTTTTGATCACGACAGAAAGAAAGATAAAAGTTATCTGAAGAATACATTTCACTACTAAATATACCAAATTATAAGAAAGAAGTTAATCATGCCTATAGTTGGTCTAAACTCAAATACCTCGGCCAAATTTCTCCTAGTAAAATCGAACATCAAAAGTTTCAATGGATATTTGATACAAAAGCTTATAGTCTCTTGGTGAAGTCTGGATACAACTTCTCTAATTCATCTAAGCTAAAGGAGTTGAAACTTGAATTGATCGAAGAAAATATCCATGGCCTTAACAAAGTACATCAAAAATTATGAAGCTAAGGGTTTCGTGTACATCAGCCAAGGATTGGCTTGGGATTGCACCAAGTATACCAATCAGAATACGTGTGATGAGGAAAGATAAGTGTGTCAATATCCAACATATTGTTGGTGAGAAAGATAAAAATAATGGAAGCTAAAAGCCAAGTGATCGTCGCATCTTTATATTTGATTGATTGAGCACTCACACCATCTATCTTTCTGTCTTTAACAAACTTGGTTAGAATTCACCAATTTGTAAAGGGCCTACCATAAGTCATTGTCCACATGATTTTGTGTTTAATCAACTTGAAAATAATGTAGTAGAAAAAGCAAGAAAAATGAGTAATTATGATGAGACTAAGATAATGGAATTGAGAATTGCAAGTCAGACTATTTGCTTACCTCAATCAAGTGAAACTAAATTCATGATTCTAATTATTAGTATGGATAGACCAATAAAGGTGATACAATGTACATCGAGATACTCATCTGATGAAGATGGTGGACATGAGAGTGAAGTGGAGATTACCATAAGCTCTAGCTATACAAGTATTATGGAAGAGCTAAGCCCTCAATATATTAGAAAGTTCAATAGATTCATTATGAGTGGCTTTGTGCAAACTACAAATTATCCCAAATGGAAAATGACACTTATCCCATTTGTGAAAGCAAATGGAGTTATACAATGGAAAGTCACATTTCAAAAGATAGAGGTCATAGACACTATATTGTTTTATGATTAAGAAGAAAATAAGCGACACTTATGTTATCATGTTGCTATTAATGAATAGTCTAACTTAGATATCTCTAAACATGAAATTCAAAAAACTCCTCCACAACTTGAAGATAGTGGATAGACAACTATAGATAAACTTAAGGAATTAAATATTGGCACAACAGAAAATCCATGTGCTATATAATGCATATACAGAGATGTCGAGATTGGACCCTAAAGTTAGGATCTATCATCTTGGTATAAGGCATATAATGCACCTAATGAAGAAATCACAACGAATTCTTCCCCCCAAAACTTATTGCTCTAGTTGAAGTTAAAGTAAACAAGCTCATTGATGTTGGATTTATTAGATAAGTCAAGTACCCGACATGGATATCTAGCATCATATTTGTTAAGAAGAAAAATGGCCAACTACGTATTTGTGTTAACTTTCAAGACTTAAATAAGGCATACTCAAAAGATGATTTTTTGTTGCCTATCATCGAGCTCATGGTCGATGCAACTACTAATCATAAAGTTTTATCCTTCATGAACAAGTTTTCTAGCTACAATCAAATCAGGATGTCACCATAAGATGAAAATTTACAACGTTTTTCACCCTGAAAGAATCTACTATTATAAAGTGATGCATTTTGTGTTAAAGAATACAGGTGCTATTTACCAACATATAATGCAAAACAACTTTGATGATATGTTACATAAAAGGGTTGAATGTTATGTTGATGATTTAGTTGTTAAAAGTAAGATAAGAAATGACCACTTGGTAGATGTTTGAGTGGTATTCGATCAGTTGAGAAAACATAATTTGAAGATAAAACCCCTTAAATGTGCTTTTGGTGTTACATTCGACAAGTTTCTTGGCTTTGTAGTCCATCATCATGGTATTGCGGTTGATCCTGCAAAGATAGATGCTATCCAAAACATGCCTGTAGCTAAGAACTTAAAAAAACTACGGAGCTTACAAGGTAGTCTTACATTCATTAGAAGGTTCATATCAAACCTTGCTAAAAGGTACCAACCATTCAATCACTTTATGAAGAAAAATGTTTCTTTCAAATAGGATGAAGGATGCTAGAATGCTTTTGAAAGTATAAAAAAGTATCTCTTAAATCCACTGGTGTTGGGAGCTCCTATACTTGAAAGGCCACTTATATTGTATATTGTAGCATAAGAAAGGTCAATTGGCACTCTTGTGGATTAAAAAAAACAAAGAGGGTTAAGAAAAAGCACTATACTGCCTGAGTAGATCCTTAATTGGAAATGAACTGAAATACTCTCCTATTGAGAAGATCTACTTAGCATCCAGTCAAGTTTGTTAAGTTAATACTTGTGCTTTCTGAGAGATTGGCAAAGTGGTTTATCATATTCAACCAATGTGAGATTACCTATATGCTATATAATGCTATTAAAGGGCAAGCTCTTGCTAATTTCTTAGCTGACTATCCTATCTATGCAAATTGGGAGTTATCTAATGATCTCCCAAATTAAGATGTTCTATATATTGAAGTTTTCCCAACATGGATGATATTTTTCGATGGAGAAGCTAGATCTAATGGATTGAGGGTAGAGATTGTCTTCGTTTTGCTAGAAAAGTAAGTATTGACATCTTTTATTATGTTGGGAAAGTTGTGCTCAAACAACATTGCTAAGTATCAAGCTTTGATCATTGGACTTCAAATGGCTTTAGAAATGGAGATTAAGATCTATGGCAACTCAAAATTGATCATTGGTCAATTTTTTAAAAGAATATGAAGTCAAGAAAGAGGACCTTATGCCTTTCTTTTAGCAAGCCTCAGACTTATTAAAGAAATTTGAAAGTATTAGCTTAAACAACGTCCTAAGAAAGAAAAATAGGATGGCTGATGCATTAGCTAACTTGGCAACTACTCTTGCTCTGTTTGAAGAAGAAATGACAAACATTCCTGTATCCATTCAGTGGATTGTTATGCCTTCTGCTGAACTCAATCATGAAGATTCAAATGCTATATTCAATGATCAAGATTGGAGGTGTCTATTGATTGATTGTTTAAAGCATGAAAAGTTGCTGACTGTTCCTTGCCATAAGATGGAAATATGAAGAGATCATCTCATTATATTATATGCAAAGATATTTTATATTGTCGATCTTTCAAAGTTAATTAATAGCATTGTTTAAGTGGTAAAGAAGCAATTGAAACCATGACTAAAGCACATTCTAAGGTATATAGCTCTCACCAGTAAAGTCTTAAGCTTAATTTTCATATGAAAAGGATGGGTTACTATTAACTGACAATAGTCAAAGATTGTTTAGAGTATGCAAAGAGGTGTGAAGCTTGCCAGCCGTATGAAAATTTCATACATCAACCTTCGGAGCCTTTACATCCTATATTGTTACTTCATGGCCATTTAATGCCTGTGGTCTCAATGCCATGAGACCTATTACTCCAAGGTTATTTGATAGTCATGCTTATATATTGGTGGCTATTGATTACTTCTCCAAATAGGAAGAGACGACTCTTTTTGGAGAGTTAAAAAAGAAGATAATAGTTGAGTTTATCCATTTGAACCTTATTTGTCAATAAGAGGTACCTCACTACATTATCACTAACAATGGGAAGTCGTTTTATAACAAGCTCATGGATAAGTTATGTGCACAATTTGGGTTCAAGCAACATTACTCCTCTATGTATAATATAGCGACAAATGGTTTGGTTGAGTCATTCAATAAAGCTCTGTGCAACCTCTTAAAGAAAATAATGTCAAAGTTAAAAGGAGATTGGCACAAGAAAGTTGGATAAGCACTATGGGCATATAAAATAACACACCGAACCACTACTCATGCCACTCTATATTCTTTGGTGTATGGAGTTTAAGTTATTCTCCCTCTTGGAAGTCAAATACCTTTACTCCACATTGCAATTCAAGAAGGACTCACCACCAAAAATAATGCTCGTCTTAGACTTGAAGAACTGGAAGCATTAGATGAGAAAAGGTTTGAAGCTTAATAGCAACTTAGGTGCTACCAAGCTCACATGACAAAAACATTCAATAAGAAAATCTGCCCTCGATCATTTCAAGTTGGGGATTTAGTCTTGGTAGTGAGAAGGCAAATCTTTAAATAATGCGATGACTTAATCCCCTTGATGGAGTACGTAGGCAGCTTGGAATTTATTTTCTAAGTTTCGTCCCATCTTTAAACTAGTTTGGTTTGTTTTAGAGATAGATAATTTTACTTGTAAGCTCAAGCCATTTTGTTTAATTCGATTGTTGAAAGCATATGGCATGATCTTACTTAGCTGGTATTACTATGAAGATTGCAAAAAATGTGATAAAGGAAAAAGAAGAAAAGGAAGCAAAAGATTGGTGAAAATAGAAAAACTTTTAATGCAAATAAAAATATATGTTCTTTTATATCGATTTAAAAAAAAAAAAAAAGGAGTGCTACAAAGCTAAATGCTCAAAGCAAGTAAGTCAAAGGACGCTAGATCATGGTGAGATTCTTCAAATAAAGCCTCCATTCTCTTCAAAGCTTCAACATCTTTATCAGTCAAAAATGGAGTGCTCATGAAGTTTAAGATTTTTTCCCTTTTGGAGGCTATTTCTTTTTGAATGGTGGATAGATTTTCTTCAACTTTATAAAGTGAGAAGCTTGTAAGCTCTTCTTTGTTGTTCAACTCGACCATTCGCGCCTTTAATTATTCTTATTACTTGGTGATTTGGAAAAGCTCTGCATTTAAATCATTCAACTCCTCAACTCATTTAATTTCCTTTGCCTCAAATTTAGAAAGACCTTGTTGTGTAATAGAAGTATTTTCTTATGAGTTTTATATGTCTCTTTCTAAATGGAGTCCAACTTGACCTTTGTATGGCTTGAAGCACTCTCAAAGAAAGATTTTAGATGACTCTCCAAATAAGATGTATCTCTCATATATATGTACTCATCTCTACAATTAGATCATCAATTGCTAGCTTTACCTTTGAAAGCTGCTCAAATAGAGCCTTCATGATGTCCTAGCATATTCGTTCCCAATAAGATTTGATCAATATCTGCTCAACTTTGGTTTTTATACCTTGAAGATAAAATTCAAAAACTTCAGCATGTAGAGGAAACTTCAAATGTCTTCTTAGCTTTCTTAGGCACATTTTCCTCAACATGCAACTTCTTTATAATAACAATAAGCAATGCCATTTTGAATACTTACTAAGGATCTCAATTTCATAACTTTCATAAAGATAAGGGCGGGATGATTGACGCATTATTACCAGAAGGATGGAAAGTAGTGTCTTCCCCTAGATAAGCTTAAAAATCGACCCCATTTATTGAGCCCATGCTGCCTTCATAAGTGACAGGGATTTCTTTCTCAAGGTCTTCAAGCTGAAAAAAAAAAAGAAAAGATATAAGATGGATGAAAGAGAATGGTAATGTAAATGAATAAAATAATAATAATGATAATGAGTGTATATATGTATTCTGCAAATTCCTCTAAAGGTAATGAAGAACTTGAAGCATCTGCAAAAAATGTTGAATTCACACTAATATTATCTAAGTCAAGAACCTTCGATCTTTTTTTAAACTAGTGTTAGTTGCTGGATTTATCATTTGAGAGTGATAAAGCAGAAATCACTTCATTTCCTTTTGTTGGACTAGCTATAGAGACAAGCTTGGGAATCGAGTCTACAAAAAGAGTTTGTTGCCTTTTGGAGGGTACTTTTGCTGATTCCATTTCAACAGTTGAATCTCAAGGAGATGGGGAAACTTGAGTGTCCTTGGAATCCTGTCTTGAAGTCCTTTGAGATCTCTTGGGAATTACATTTATTGGTTGTTTAAGTTTGAGAATGATTTTTGTGTTTTTCCTTGAATAAGCCTTCCAAAGCTCAGCCCGCTAATCTGCATATTCCTTCATGACTAAAGCTGATGAGGAAGCACTGCTTGGTATGATTTGCTTGGAAGATGAACCCCACAAAGTACAAGATTGCCAAAGTCGAACAAGCTTAACCAACTCATAAGTAAAAATCTCCTCCTTTAGGTAGCCAAGATTATCTTGACAAAAATCATGTTGCTGACAGAATTGATAAGGATTATAAGCTTCAACAATAAATATTGCTCCATTTCAGAATGCCAAGACCGCAAAGCCATGAAAAGGTCCTTGTAAGTATTAGATTGCATTATCTATTACAGAGATTTGCCCTTATGTGTGCAAGTTTTGAAGTTTTGAGGGGTTAATATTGTTGAATAATTCACGTGCCTCGGCAAGTTTAAAGTATTTGGCCATATTCTCTCTTGCATATTTCACCATTTGAGCTCCAATTGGTTCAAGTTTAGATGAAAAATATGTTTGAAGATAGCGTCCAATCTAACTATATACATAATGAATAGGAACGATGGCAGTAGACTTGCTCAAGCTCTTCGAGGCAGATATCTCCCTTAAACCATGACAAATGCTTGCCAATATGAGAACTACTATAGAAAAATAATCACCACAAGCCATTTTACTTGAAACTTTAAAAGAAGCACGTATCTTATCAAGTTCGCAATATGGTGAAGCAAAGATGTATAACCAACATGAAAGGAGCCAAATAAGTCTCATCCTTGATGTCTTCCTCAATCTCTAGCATTAAAAGGGACTCATCATACTCCTTAGTGCATGATAAAAGAGACATGTTGATGTCCCCACAAGGATTTCGAGATAACCTCGACTTGACAAGTCTCTTTTAGGATGACCTTAAAGGCAGCTATGCATATATGGTCGAGCTTTTGAACTAAAATCTAATCCAGTCAGAAATCGACATGCCATTAGCATCCATTTGAAGCATGTAGCATGTTGCATATAGATACTTGCAGCTTTGTGGTAGAGAAGGTTGGCAGGTATCAATATCAAGCAGCTCTTTGGCAGATAGGACAACTTCATCTTAGAAATCTCCACATATCGGCAATTCTCAAAGTTCACGAAGATCCCATAAAGAGATCGACAATTCTCTAATAACACTGTGCTATGTGTTCATAAAAAGGCACCATAGCTTGAGGAACACTTGGAGAACATTCTTGTTGCAAATGTACGTGAAAAGAGAGGCATGAATAGTTGCATACAATATTTTCAAAATTAGACTCGAAAAAAATCAGCAACATTACTGTTCAAATGGTTCGACCGATTGGACAACTGATTTAATTGATATGATATCATAATGATGTAATAATTATATTTAATTTTATAAATATATATAATATTTTAATATTAACAAAAAATAAAAATTCCAATGATATAGAAATAATATTATTTGAAAAAATTTCAACTTATTTTTAAGTATGTTTTTTAGAAAAAAAAATACTATTTCACAATTATTCAACCATAAATAAATAAAAAATAATATTTCATATTAATTTAAGTAATCATTTGTTTCATACTTCAACTACAAGTAAAAATAAAATTCTTTTTCGCTAAATATTCAACATAATCTAAGGTGGTGATTGGTATGCAAGAATAGATTTAGGTGGTAATGAAATGACATTAGGAATGAAATGAAGTTGGTATAGTTTATCATATAATTGGTATGTACAAGGAATAGAATCGCCATTCTTTTTTTTAATTCCATTCTAATGATTGGTAAATAGAAATGACTAGTAAGAATGGAATGAATTTTTTCAAATAACCAAATTACCTTTTTGTAAAAAAATTATGAAAATAAAAGTATCTATTAGGAAAATATCTTTTTATGTATTACTGTAGATATATATATATATATATATATTTATTGAATAAGTTCATAATTAAACAGTTTTAATATTACTTTTAATATTATTTCAATTCATAAGTAAATATATGCATTTTATATGTTGTCAACAAGTTATATATGTTTACGCAAAAAAGTATAAACACAATTCGTTTAAAGTTATTATTTTTAAAATTATAATTTAGCAAGCTCTTTTGAATTTTTTGATAAAATATAATTAAAAAATATAAAATACTCTATAATTAGAGTGCTTAACTTTTCTGTGATAAGAGAATGATTTATTATACATTTTTATAAGTTTAATTTGAAGAGGGGTTGATAGGATGGACAACTTTTCATTTATTAGATTTTTATATATTTTTTAATCATTCGAAGATATGTAGATATAAATAATATTTTAAACTATATATATTTTATTAGCATGGACCAAGTCAATGATACTTCAACTTTTTTATATTATTTTTGTTATTTATTATTTATATTTTTATAATAATTTAATAATTTTTATAATATTACTAAAAAATATATGAATAAAATATATAATTAAAAAAAATACTTAGCAATCAAATAAGTTGGAATATAATATCAAATGTTTACAAAGTGAAGATTTTTTTTTTCTTAAATATAAAAGGATTTTGTTAAATTTTTTAGTGATATAAGTTCATTCCCGATGGATTAAGAACAGCTAAACCCATGGGGGAGAGAGGGACTGGCTCAACCCATCTTTCTGTGAATAGGGATTCTAATAGAAATGGACATTTGTATCTCTAAATTATACCAATCATGAGTTTAGGAATGGATTTAGGAATGTTCATTCCATTCTTATCTCATTTGTGCATACCAATCATACCATAAGAGAGATTAAATAAAATAAAACAATAAATTAAATATAAACATTTACATATAACTACCACTTCATTAAATTTTAAGAAAATAAATTCATATTTCAAAAAATAACATGTCCAATATATTTAATCGTTATTTTCAACTCATAATTTCTCTTTTTTTTTTAGATTTTTCATTTTTTTTAAAATTAATTTTAAATTTTCAAAAAAATAGAAAAATTAGTGAACCAGTGGTCAATTGGTCCAACCGTCACTAGTTTAATCGATTTTTGAACGGTTTTGATTGATTTTGACCAATTCAAAAGGTCACTAATTTTTATGCTTCAATTGGATCAAATTAACCTCTGGTCATTGCTTCGACTGGCTGATTCGTTGTGGTTTTCAAATCATTGGCTACATAGATCTTGGATTGATGAAAAGTATATACATGATGACCGCACGTCCTCTGCCCACTCTCAATAGTTGGTGTGACAAGATACCTCACGGAACTTGGTTTGTTGGAATTCTCCACGAACTTCTATCGATGCTGAGATGTTTGTTTGGAAGTAAGAACCCAGTATGTGTGGCTTCAATGTCATGAAGCGAAGATTGCAATAAAAAAACCCTAGAACTAGCAAAAACACCAAAACGCTGATCAATCGTCTCTTTGGCTATCTACTAGGACCATTCAGCAACATGCATAAAGTGGTTGGATCGAGCCCTGGAGGTTAAGCATCCATGATTGCATCATACAAACACAAAGTAGTGTTTTTGGCTTTGTAGGAGTCTTTGTTGCACATGGAGTTGGTTCGCTACAATCCTTGATATCCATCTTCATAGCTTTACTGAAATTTCAAACAAAAAGCAAGTTATCAACACAATGTTTTGCTCCAAAGAAAAACAAAGAGGGATTGCACCAATGTTCTACCTGTCATAGATTTTGATTAATAGAAGACTATTATAGTTGTCATCCACCAACTTTTGATGAATGCTTGTGAAACCTGTAGAAATGAAAGAAAGGATTAGGCATCTAATAGAGGTGCTTTCTCTTGGAAAAATTCACAAACAGGTGAATGTGCAGGTTCATGCAAGAAGGTTTCATGAAATTATGAAAATAGTCTCAATAATTATCAGCAAAAGAGAAGTACTATAATTGTTATCAAACTAACTTGACAAACAACAAGCAAACAAGTGTCATGAGAAGTTAATGTGCTCAACTTTGATTGTGAAAATAAAAGCACCAAACATCATTCTCTTATAAATGCTTAAAAACATCTTAAAGTGGAAATTTTCCATATCTTCAGTTGCTTGGGAAGGGGACAAGCATAGAGAAGGAAATTATATGATGGGGGTGATGACAGTGCATCCCAGATTTAGTGATAAAGAAGAATAAAATTAAAGAAGACTTGTTGAAATATGAATGCCAAAAGAATAAGAAATTTCCTTCGGGCAATAAGTTTGGCCTGATTCTGTATCATATGAATTGCTTGGTGATAAGGAATTCTTCTTTAAATTTTCTATTAAATTATGGAAGCTGTTGATCATAATTTTTTTGGTTGCCAAAAAAAAAAAAAAAAGATTGCTACATGAGTGAATAGCTCTTTAAAATTTGGAAGGAGATTAGTTGGGCAAATACTAAATCAACACAGTAATGAAAAGGAAAGGAAAGAAATAGAGGGAGAAGGAAAAGAAAGCAAAAGAAAGACATGAATGTTTCTAAAGCCTTGGTTTTGCTTTGAGGCACCAATTTTGTTTGGCAATTGATTTGTGTGGCCAATTCAAAAAAAAAAAGAAAAATAAAAAGATAAATAAAAAGGTTGGAGAAAAATGAATAATTATAAAAAAGGCAGCAAGAAAATCAAATTTGGTGTCAACCTCTATTTGCTATTGTGTATGTGAGTTGCTTGGCCAAGGTTAAGGGTGGGCCACATTTCTCAAGCATATTCAAAATGGTCAAATGTGCAAGTAGGCTATACTTATAAGTTTTATTTTAATTAAATATCCACATGGCCTATTAAATAAACAAGTAAAAGAAAATAATAATTACTTCAAATGTCACCTCTCATTTGCAATTGGCATTCTATTCACCGAGTTTTGAAGTAGGGACATCTATTGACATTGAAATTTTATTGGGATAAATTACAATTTGATAGCCCAAATAAATTGGTTATTGAATTAGATCCCAAATTAGTTTGGACTTTATAAAATGGGAGAATCCAAGATAAATTACAAATTTTTATTTTGGATTAGCTAAATGGGCCTAGATATGTTTAAATATGGTCCAGTAATAAATTAAACTTATCTCAAGTGGTATTCAAGCTTAAGGGAAAACTCAAGCTCCAAGTCAGAAGCCCTAATCTTTTGCCTATAAAAGAAAGTACAGGGAGACATACCATACATCAAGAAATACATCAAAAACTCAAGCATTAAAACTCTCAAGTCTAAGCTCTTGCCACAAAGAAGTGTTGTGACCACAAAGGTTCTACATCTTTTTCAAAAGTATTCAAATTCTAAAGACCTTGATACCAAAATAAATACTCGATTTCAAGAAAGTTCGTGATTTCATCCACAAGTCTAGGAGAGAAATTATGCATCTGATTCAAGAACAAGCATTCAACTTTTGAATCAAATTCCAAGGAGAAGAATTAATGAAATTAGTCTTCAATTACAGAGATATTTTCAGATATTGTAACTACTTTATTTTAAATGAAATATTCAATTTGTCCATGTTTTTCTTGTCTTGCAACTCTTTTTGCGTACTCAAAATTTGTGTGAACAAATTTCTAGCACACCCAGTAGAACAATATCTGCCTCTCATCTCTTTCTCCTACACCAAAGTTCCAGTTGTTATTTCGAACTCTCCATGACACCCAAGAAAATATTACTATGTTCATCAATTTCTCACAGCCCAGTGGCACACAATTGCTATGAAATTATTTTGTTTGTCTTATCTTCTTTTCTTTAGCTTTATGTGGTTGGTTTGTTTATGTAACACAACTATCTTATCTTTCACTTTCTTATGCTACCTTCTTTAGTTAAGAATTTCTCCTAATAAAATTTTATTTTTTGATATTTATTTATCTGTATTAAATAATTAATGAATAAATAATAAAGTATTTTAAATTTGAAGTTATGAAAATCAATTTTCCCCACCCCATAATATACATAGAATTTTATAACAATAATCACAAAAGACAGTATCTTTTTACTTACTATCCAAAAATATTCATCTCATTTCCTTTTTCTTTAATGTTGTGTGACTCCTTCATATGCTTCAAATGTCTAATTTTAGGTCTGAGTACATATTTAATGGTTCAGCCTAGCGGTGGGTGGGGGTCAGGTATCCCCCTTGGGTAGCTTGGGTATCATTTTTGATACCCAAGTCCCGACCCCCATTTGATGGGGGTACCCCTATTGGGTTATCCCTTAAGATTGGGTACCCCCAAACCCCCACTAGTATTGGCCTAATGGGTTACTAGCCTACTATTAGCTACTTATTTGAGTTTCTTCTCCAATTTAACTAGGGTGGGGCTACTAAAATGAGTCCAAATTTATACGAAAACCTGAAACTCAAAATAATGGCCTAGAACACTTCATAAATTAAATGTATAAATACTTAATAATATAATTTTTTTAAAATAAAATATGAGTACTTAGTCGAGTATCGGGTACCCTAAGCCAATACTCGATACCTAACCCCAAAATTTTCAAGTACCCCCACAAATACCCATTCGGGTTTAGGGGTTAAAAATACCCGACCCAAATGGGAAATCCTCGATAGGGTAGGGTCGGGTCGGGTAACCCCCAACCTGAACACGTTGCCTATCCCTAGTTCAACCTATCAAATTTGGTACCTTGAATGGTTGAAATTATAAAATTTCCTTTTGTGATGCTTGAAATAGGACATTGAATCTTCGAAGGCGCATTTGATTCATCTAAAGATGCTCATCTAAATATGTGGGGTAGAAAAGTTTAAATTAGTTGGCACACTCTATGTCAACAAATACATAAGGTCCATTTATAATCATGACAAAAACTCCCTATATCACTTGTCTCACCTTTTGCCCACTTCTCTACTCTCATAGCTAAACATATGTGAAGGCCTAAGGTCTAACATATTTTTGGCATTTAATCTTAAAAGTTCAAAGCATTTGGTCTTAAAGAGTTCCATGCATTTGAATTTAAGAGTTAAATATATTTGATCTTAAAGTGTTTGACACATTTGGCTTCAAGAGCTTGGTGCATTTGGCCTTAAGATTTCAACATATTTGGCCTTAAAGAGTGTGGTGTATTTAGCATTTCTATTAAAATTTTATTTGATATTGGGATACACAATCATCTTTTTGATATAAAATTATGTAAATGCATCAAAACTAGCACAATAAGAAATTGTTATTCTCATTTTTTATCATGACAGCTTATCAAATATTAATTTGTAAAGCTAAATGAAGGGAAATCTAAGATAACCTTCTAGACAGTTTATTTGTTTTTGTGTTGAAGGCATTAATTAAGAGAACAAATCAAAGTTTTGCTGAAGTAGGAGATATAGTTCTAGGAGTAGTTGTGGCTCTAAGTACATTGAGTTTTTGAATGCAAGATGGCAACATTTTATGACAGTTTTCTTGATTTAGTTAATAAACAATGTTAATTTGGTTTTCAAGCTATCACTGATGGTGCTAAAAATTGCTCTTTATTATATTTTTGATAAGCCTTCTTTCTTATAAGTCTGTTAGCTCATGAGTATTAGGAACTTTAGGTTGGCATATGTTGTTCACAAATTGAGAGCTTCGCTCAAACTCACAATTATTTTCTTTCCATGGGTATTACTTCTGAAATTGTTGCAAACTATTGTGGAATGACCTTGAAATAACACGATTAAGTTGCTTTGATCTCTCATCAATGTGTTGCTACTTTTTTCTCATTAGAAAAATTTAAAGATCAAATAATTAGTTTTGACAAAGATTGTGAACATCAGTAGTGATAAGATGAAACCTGTTGTGATCTTTATAGATGATGGCATTTGGCCATATGCAAATATGAGAGATGTGGTGAAGTTGATGCTTGCATTCAAGAAGAATGGACAAACAACTATTAGAATATATTCCAAGTATCTTCATCACAAAACTAGGACATCAAACTTTAACCACTTGTTTTTAGTATCAAGTCATTTTTCCTTACGTCTCAACTCACTATGTCCTATAGATGATGTTAATAATTTAAGTTAATTTTCCTTGTACCAAAATTTACTGAAAATTTTAATGATGTAAAAGTCAATTTTTTCTTTTTTTTTTGCACCAAAAAATACTAAAAATTTTACAACAACAATTACTAAATACAGTATCTTTCTAGTAATTGCCCTAGATGTTCATCTCTTTTTCTTTCCATTTGATGTTGTGTGACTCCTTTATTGTTTTGAGGATCTTTTTTAGGTATCAATACATATCTAATTGTTTGATCTATCAAATTCTAGTATCTTGAATAATTGAAGATTATTAAATTGCTTTCTCTTTTTTGATGCTTGGAATAGGACATTGAACCTTGGAAGGCGCATCTAGTTCAACTAAATGTTGAATCTTTCCAGACACATTTTCCCTATGTAACTTGTAATAGTATGAAGAGGCTCATCCATACTAGATCGGGTAGAAAAGTCTGTATCTGCTAATCCATTTCATGTCAACTCACATGTGAGATTTATTTGGGATTAGGTTGCAAAAACCCCATATCATTAAGAATTTAAATTTTTTTCAAAATTACATAATGGTCAAAAACCTCCTTGTATATATAATAATTATTGTGGAAAATATTAACTATAAGAGCAATTCGATAAATTAACTAAACAAGGCACAATGAATCAAATTAACTAATTAAGTAAAAGGGCTAAAGTGCCCAAGGATAAATGAAGACCAAGAAGAAGGGTAGAAATACTCGAATGGGACTAATCCCTCTACCCTCGAATGGGACTAATCCCTTCAAGAAGAAAACTATAAATATTAAGCCTTATAAAAGAACTTAATGGGAAGAAATCATTTATGGGAAAACTCAGAACTTTCGAGACTAGAGATTTCTTTGCATGCGTTCTAGAGAAAATGAACCACTCTCTGCTGTCTATTGGAAAGTACTTCACTCTATTTCCATGCAGCATCAATAATATAGATTGTATTTGTGTGAACGCGTTTTATAAGAAATTACATTAAGGTTGTTAAATTTTGGTTAATTGGCATAGTTTGATTGTCAAAAAATTGAACAATGTATTCAAGTCTCAAGGTGTGAAAATCAATTCCAAATAAAAATATATGACTTATCTAAAATCATGGTCTTAAATAAAGAAAAGTCCAACATTCATAATAATTCTAATAATTCTTACAACATAAAAACTCAAAATGCCCAAAATTCTTCCTTTAATCGGAAAATCATTAAAGGAAAAGAACTTATTTGCCAACATGACAATAAAGCTAAAGCTACTGCAAAGTCCTCATTCCAAAAAGAAAACCTTCGATTCTAGTTCTCGTCAGAATCAAGTTCAACATCCTCGCTAGGGCTAAGGGACTAAATTTGCCCAAAGAAAATTTAAATTATAGGAGTGTGAGTAAAAGACTCAATGAATGCTAAGTGTGTGCAATGTAAGTTCGTGAATTTAACATCAATTATTCAATAAAAATATTCAAGAAAAATATTAGTGAAGATCATTAAATAGTCAAGCAGTAATAAATCAAGAATTTAATAAAAAGTTCCCTAGAAGTGAAAATCGTTAAATAGTCAAGCAGTATAAAATTATGAATTTAATAAACCATTTTCTAGACAAACAACTTAAATACGATGATTGAACAGTGTTTGTTATAGTCAGTCAACTTTATAATTTCCACTATAATAGTTTGTTATCGCTTTGGGCAAGGTGCGACCTACCAAAATAGTGCCTGAGCGTCCTCGAGAATTCTTACAATTCACCTTAGCGACAAATGACTTCTATTGTGCATTAAGGGGATTAGGCCATGGGACTCGGGGTTCAACTGGCTAGCCTGTTGCTGCCTAGTGAAGTCTCTCATACGCCCAGACTAAGTTGGATCTAACTAACAGTAACAGTAGCAGTAATAGTAACAGTAATCATTTGATTATCGAATTTAATTTGCTAGTCTAGAAGCATAACAAAAAAAAGTCATGAACATAGATTTTCTTTTATCCCGAAATAAAACAAGAAAAAAAAAATTTCTTTTTATGCGTAGTGGAATAAATATATAGTGCAGTGTATATTGAAGAGAAGTTTCATAGCATGCATAACTATACATATGTTCTTCTGGTTTTGAAAAATAATATTATATAATAGTTATAAGTTTAGGCGCTCACAATGCGTTACATTCATTTGATCAATGATCTTCCAAGGATAGCTTGAACAACTTGCTAAGTAATGATAACAATTAAATTAGTTTCATCTAATGAACACTTCATCGAAGGCTTAAACTTTCCTTCTCATTCTAGAATACATAATACCTATACAACACTTTTCATGATGAATGCCTAGAGCGGCCTAAATACTTGAATAATTCTTCCTAAATTTAATGAAAAAAATCCTAATGGGAACCATACTTGTTATCCTTATCAGAAGTACTCATGTAGAATTGAAGATTAGCGAAATATAATTAACTTAGCCACTGGTTTTTGAAATCAAAATGGTTCTAGGTCTAGGCCACAATGTCGCAGTAGCGAATTCTCATGACTTTCAATAACTAAAAAAAGTAATATATGGTTCTAATATTTTATTTGTTTTTTTTCTAAAACAATTTCAAGTTATTGTAAAAACTGAGAAAAATCAAAACACCTCCATTATCATGGTAATAAATCTCTCAAGTTAAAAACAGTTCAAACTCGATGTATGCTCAGGTAGTTAAATTTAATAAATTTTAGAGAAATGCCACAAGGCCTAAGTTTATAAAAATTTCCAGTAATGTTACTGACACATCAAAGTTTTTTAATAAAATTTATCACTTTAAAAAACTATCATTTAGATGGATAAAAAAATTCTAAATTGAACCTACATAGACTTTCCACTTAGTCTGATAGAGTATATTTTTGGATTTTTATAAAATTCAATAATGATGGTTAACCTAAAATTTTCTCACAATATTTCAGACACATTAAATTTTACTTAGAAAAATTTTGAAGTAAAACAATAAAAATTGACCCATGAACTAATGCAAAACTTTTAATATTAGAATTCTGAAAATCAAAATCCAACAGCTGCAACAATTCTTGTAATTCTAAAACCAATAGCCCCTTTTGAATTAATGTTTTTTTTTTTCATCTTAAGTTGGCACCTAAACTACCAAGCACATAATTCTAGCAAAGGTTCAATTCTTATCCTAAATGATTTTGCAGCGAGCTTTGATCAATAATCCTTGGAAAAACATATAAAACATCACCTTCATCTGACACCTCTTAGAAGACATTATTATTGGTAGCAATAGCCTAAAGAGCTTTTTGATCTTTATTCAACTAGAGCCCCAGTTTTGCCCCAGTTTTGCTCACCATTTCATTAATGGTTACTCTTCTCCTATTGGAATCAATAACATCCATCATTCTCTTCCGCATGTCAGATGACAATTTATCGCTCTCAACACTATCACCAGGCCTAATTGTTGATGTCGTGGATACATCAAAACAATTTGCACTGTTGCTAGCCCTAATTATGGAGACAGTTGTTTTGCCGCCCCAAACATTTTTGGGTTGGGGAGGAATCATGAATACAAAGGTGTAAAACAATGGAATTTGGAGGGTTTAAATGGTTTAGGGTAGTTGCTAGCCCTAAACCCTATATTACATTTAAAAGTTCAAATTTAAATTCCATTATATGTCAAAAGTTTTTCAAACCAAAAATTTGAACACAGCTTAAACATTGTTAATGTCATAGAAAATTGCGCTATGCCCTTTAAATTACTTATGAGAATTAGAGAAAAAATTTAAACTGAACACTTATATATATATATATATATATAATATGGTTTTTCACGGGTTACCCGTGGGTATCTTCGGATTAAATCAAAACATGATGAGTAATTAGAAGGTGGGTAAAATTACCTGCACTTTATTAGGTGGAGGAAATTAGGTTCATTGCCAGTACTTTTTGGGTGCCCATGGTTATCTATAGGTATGAGTAAATTTTTGTTGGGTCTGTATACAATATGGATTAACATGTGTGTATGAATAAGCTTAAAAGTATGTTAAAATATTATTAGTACGTTGATATGTTTTAATAATTTAAAAAAAATCAAGAAATCCATAATCAATGTTAAACAATCAATTAATTACTCCACACAGCTAAAAAAGCCATATTTCTTAAGAATTCAAAATTTGATAAAAGTTGTTCAGTTATGGTTAAAATATCATTTTTCTTTGTGTAAATAGTATAATTTCTTGAACGAGTTCTAAAAATATGACAAAGATTATTAAATTTTGTTAGTTGTAGGAAACGATAATTTTAAAAATAAATAAATTTACAACTAATGTAAGCAAGAAATGAAATTATCTAAACAATTTCAAAAGCTTTAAATCTATGAATCATAATTAATCAAATTATATAGTTGTCAAAATATTTCCTCCCTATATGTGATAATATAAATTTAAAATTTCGTTTTTGCTGCTGCTGAAGTAAACCTAGGTTTATAATAGATAGTTTCTTAACCATAAATACGCGTCACTAATTAAACTTTTATTATGAAATATGAAACATCTTTGCTTTTAGATTCCTCACATTTTTGGCATTGATTATAAATTCTACTAATGTTTGTGACATAAAAATAATTATATTTTTAACCTTACAATAGAGAAAAGTGAAAACAAGTCAGCAATTTATGGAGAATTGAGTTTTATAAGGGGAATTTTTGGTTATGTTTTATAGGGTCTTAATTTGTGTAGTATGGAAAAATAAATTTTGAGAATGAAATTGGAGAATGTGATATATTTTTATTTATATTTTGGGATAAAGATAGAAAATATTTTGAGGAGGATTATATTTGTTTGGTTATGTTTGGAGGGTGGCATTTTTTTACTATCAACATCAAATTCAATTGTTTTTTAGTTTGGCAAGCGGAGAGAAATTTAAATTAAGTATTATTTTCTATATGTATATCTAATATGAAATATATACAATAAACAAATGTATGTACATATAATGAGAAAATATGTATATATATATATATAAAAGCCTAGGAGATTTTTGGTAAAAGAATTTGCATTTTGGCTGGTATTTTGGGGAGTTCCATTTTTTTCATTTTAAATGCAAAACATTTATAATGTTTGGAAATGGTTTCCCCCAAAATATATTCAAATATTGTCAAGATATTTATGCAAATTTTTATATAACTTATTATTAACATAGACCGAGTAAGTATAAAATTATTCAAATATTGTCAAGAATTGTAAATTATGTGCACACTTACAATGAGTTTGAAATCATTTGCACATTTTTCTTATCACTAAAATATTGTAAGTTTAAAATATTTTTTGGATACAGCTAAAATAACTAGTTTAATCTAAATTTAGTATTTAGATCAATATCTAAGAGCACATTTTAAACTAGCACGTTAATTTTACAAACCAAATTTAAACACCATTTATTTTTGTTAATCATTTCAAATTTTATTTATTGGAGTTCAATTTAAAATTAATTAAGCGCATTAAATTTCCTTTTCGTAAGAATGTTTTAAGATTCAGGGAATTATTTTCAAGTCATACCTAGTGGAATTAAAACTCACTCTTAAATTACAAGCAAACACAGGGAATTGCAGGAACACCAACAGCAGACGGCTGTCAACAATGACACAGACACAGACACAGACACAGACACAGACACTGTCCAACCAAAAAAGAAAAAACGAAAAAAAAAAAAATATAAAGAAACCAACACTTTCTTTGCTTCTCTCTTCCCATGTTACAGATATCTCGCTCATACCTTCGACTCACCGAGAATTCCATTTTTGCTGTCTCTTGTTTATAATTACATACATGGTTAAATAAATAAATATTCTTCTTGGCTTAGTTTCTCTCTCTAAAAGAAACCCCCTCCTCTTTCCCTCCGATTTCTGTCTAGATCTGTCTGTTGTTGCTTTTCTGTTCCCGGAGGGTTCAAGGGTTTCTCTTCGCTGCTTTAGATCTTGGGAACGCCTGCTCATAAGCCACCGTTCTTGACGTTGGATTCCCCCGATTCTTTTCCAGATCCAGAGTTCCGATCTCTGAGATTTTTCGCCCATCATGGCGGCCGCCAACGCTCCGATCACCATGAAAGAAGCGCTCACGGTATTCATTTGATTACTATTTAACTGAATTTCTCATGTTCATTTCACTTCCTAAACTTTGACTATTCAAGTGAGTCATTTTATTCAATTTGGTTCAATTATCACTTGATTTAATGTGCCGACAGTGTTGGTGATAGCAGGAAATTCTGCAATAACTGTTTTTGATTAGTCTTGTCTGGTTTAATTTCAGATCTATTGATTCTATTTTGAGGTTTTTGTGATTTGATTTGGTCGATTTTGTTGTGTGTGTGATGCGGTGATTGCAGTTGACTAGCATAGGGATCAATCCGCAGTTCATGACTTTCACAAATGTGACGATGGAATCTGATAAGTATATATGTGTTCGGGAGACAGCACCTCAAAACAGCGTCGTGATTATCGATATGAACATGCCAATGCAGCCGCTGAGGCGGCCTATTACTGCAGATTCAGCGCTTATGAATCCAAATACTAGAATTTTAGCACTAAAAGGTGAATGTGTTCTTCTAAGCTCTTTTTGATTCATGAATTTTTATTGGTTGTGTGATGTTTCTCACGTGTTTCAATAAATTAAAAGAAATTAGTACTTTGGGTGTTCATTTATTACTTGTTGTTTTGTTTCGTTTGATGTATTTACAGATTAGAGTTGGTTTGTATGTAGAGAGCAGTACTTTCGATGAATACAGGGTTAGCAAAATGAGGTTCTTATCATAGTTTGTCTGAATTTAGAGTGTTTTAGTGCCTTTTAATATAAGAATGTGTTGTTTTGGCAATCTCAGTTTTCCTATGAATGACTTGGAATCTTGTGCAAAACTTAACAGTTATAAAAAGTAGATTGGGAGAAGTATCTGGTGGATAGTAGGACAAGAGCTGCAGCTGTGAGATGGGGAATGGGGGAATCTAGGTCAGGAAAACGTCTTATAAAAATTGAAGATGGTGGCTCTTTACTAGTTACCCATACGGCTGCTGAGAATTTACTGTTATGTGATACATTTCTGTATAATGAGGTTATTTTTATGAGAATTGTCAATCTGGCTAAAAGAGCGAACCTTGGCAACTATTAAAATGGGAGGTATGGATTTTAAGTATGGATTCTGTTGTCAAGAAGAGCATGAAGGTGATGGATCCTTCTTGGTTGTGTTAAATTCTTTGGGAAAATTTCTCCCTTGTATTTCATAAGGTTATTGATATGAGAAATATCAGCAATCACTTTAGGAATTTGTTTAAGAAAATATTTGATTGATTTATATATTATACTACGCTAGATTAGTTACTAAAATTGCTGCTAAGTGATCACATGATGTCCTTGTTCAAGAATGTCATAAACGGGTTGGGTGAAATTAACTTTTATTATAATTGAGCATGCTTTCCTCAACTCTTGATCCAATTATTGAAAATTTTGGTTGCCTTGTTGAAGCTCAACTTCCTGGAACTACACAAGATCACTTGCAAATATTTAACATTGAGGCAAAAGCAAAACTGAAGTCACATCAGATGCCTGAACAGGCAAGCTCTCATTACCTTTTGAATTCGTTGATGCTTTGTACAGTAGCAGTACAATTCTTCTTGTTTTCGGTAGCAGCTGACTGCTGGAGTCTTTGTCAGCTTATCTGGTTATTATGCTTTTTGGCAGGTTGTATTTTGGAAGTGGATTACCCCTAAGATGTTGGGTTTAGTTACACAATCCACAGTATATCACTGGTCAATTGAAGGTGAGATTGCATGTTTGGCCTTCTGATTCTTCAACATGATTGTGTCTTGTTTGTTCCTTTGTGCTCTCTTTTGTCTTAAAGACTTTCTGTCTGTCTGAATAGGTGAATCTGAGCCAGTAAAGATGTTTGACAGAACTGCTAATTTAGCAAACAACCAAATTATCAATTATAAATGTGATCCTTCTGAAAAGTGGTTGGTTTTGATTGGGATTGCTCCTGGTTCTCCTGAGGTGCGTGATTGTCTTTTCCTTGGTCATTTGAAAGAGATGGATAGTGGTAGCAGCCATTTGAATTTGACATTGTTACTAAGAAAAATAATTGTGTTGCCTACTCATTCCTTCCGATTTTGATTCCCTGCTTTCAAGTTTTCTTCATGGATTTGTTTGTGATATTTCTGTATGTGGAGTTGTATTGTGCTTCTCTTTTATAAAATGAATTAATTGTTACGTAAAATTTTGTGTTCATATTTATTTTAGACTTGAAGCTTAACTCTGAATTTTAATAGAGGTATAACACTTATCGTGCTGTTAGGTAATTTCTAAAATGTACTGCAGAATGCATTCTCAATTCATTTCTCTGACTTATCTTACAAGTTTCATGGATTTGGACTTTGTAAAATTTATGTCCTTTGGTGGGTCCGTATGTATAAATGTATTTTTAGCTTCTGTGTTCTTTCCTTGTATCATTTTCATTTTAATGTGATTCTTGTCAATTTGCCAAATACGCAGAACTGTCAGGCTTGTCATGCTATAATTGGGCGGCATTCTAGTCTATTGTGTGCATGCCACAAGACCATTTAGGACTTGATTTGATGATATTGTTTTTGTATTTGCAAATAGCGAGAAGGAAAATGGAGTATGAATATAACAAATTAAATAAGTTTCTTGCCTCCAATTCCTGAGATCTTTGCAAGTTCACTATGGTTCTTGTAGGTACTTGTGGCTCTTTTGTCTATTTAAAAGAGTGTAATTTAATATCTGGGTTGCTGTTTTTGTAGTGCTGTGCTGTTATGTATTTTCAAAGAGTATCTTATATTGAATTGGACAAAAGAAAACATTAGATGCCAGACTTTTGAAAGGGAGAATGAATTAAGGCTTCGCCGTCTTTTTGAGGAGTGAAGTTTCTATCTTTCTTGCTTCTCTGTTCTTGCTCTAATTAAACACTTTTTTTTTTTAACCCCAGATACCTCTATTAGTGCTTAATTGAGAGTTACCTATGTGACACAGTACAGTTTTCATTTATTTATGGTTCAAGGATTACATGATTTACAGTCTCATTGAAGGTTAGTGCGAATATTAAAGTGCTTTTATACCTAAGGTTACTTAAGTTTATCTGTACTTTGCTGTTGCTTGTGATATTATTTAGAATTGTTTTAGTGGTACTGCTGCCTGACATAACTTTTTTACATGGAGCAATGTGATGTGTTGGTCTATCGCTTTTCCGAGCTAATCCACTGGCTTCAATTGGAATTATTTGGTTCCTTTTCCCCTTCCCATTTTTGCTGTTTATTCTTTCTGCAAACTTTCAGCATGCAATAATTTCACGTGGATTAAAGTTATGTGTAGGTTTTTGCTGCAGTAGCTATATAGATGTAGCTTAGTTTCCACATTGCCATTTAATTTCTTATGAGGTTTCTTGATAATAAATTTATTAAGAAATTCCTTCTTTAGCGGCCCCAACTAGTCAAAGGAAGTATGCAGCTGTTTTCTATGGATCAGCAACGTAGTCAAGCTCTTGAAGCCCATGCTGCATCATTTGCCTCCTTCAGAGTAGGTGTTCCTTTCTTTAGATTTATGGCATACTATATTCTGTTTCTATGAGCAAATTTCTTATTATATCTTTCTGCATATTTTTGAGCAGGTAGCAGGGAATGATAAGGATTCCATTCTTATTTCTTTTGCGACGAAGACCTATAGTGCTGGTCAGATTACATCTAAGTTGCATATTATTGAGCTTGGCGCTCAGCCAGGTAGATATGTTTTCCAATTTTATTGATTCTCATATTGTTCGGGTTATTTTTTACAGAATTGGTTTTGATAATGTATTACAGGTCTATCTCACAATGGTTACACTTTTCCTATTATGATTATTACTTGGCTTAATGCTGTAACCTTTTTCAGGAAAACCATCTTTTACAAAAAAGCAAGCAGATCTGTTTTTCCCTCCAGATTTTGCAGATGATTTTCCAGTGGCCATGCAGGTAGTTCTTCGTGGAGTTATTTCTTCCACTGTCCATGCTTGAGACTATGTTATTACATCTGGTCTGCATTTTCAGTTTCATTTAGATGCTTCTTTTTCACTTTTGTTGACATCCCATGACTGTAAACTTATTTATGTAATAAAGAACTTATTCTGCACTTCAGTTTCATTTTACATGCTTCCTTTTGATTTTGCAGATATCTCATAAGTATAGTCTTATTTATGTGATTACAAAGCTAGGCCTGCTGTTTGTTTATGATCTGGAAACCGCCGCAGCTGTATACAGAAATAGAATCAGTCCAGATCCCATTTTTCTGACTTCAGAAGCTTCATCTGTTGGAGGTTTCTATGCAATTAACAGGCGAGGCCAGGTTTTACTCGCTACAGTAAATGAAGCAACAATCATCCCTTTTGTCAGTGGCCAAGTATGTGTACCAGCTTTTACATTGAATGATGTATACGCAAAGAAGTTTTGTTGATTTGAAATTTTGAACCTTTAATTGTAATTATCAGTTAAACAATCTGGAGCTTGCTGTTAATCTTGCCAAACGAGGAAATCTTCCTGGTGCAGAAAATTTGGTAAGTTTGTTTTGGGCTTTTTGAGATCTGTTTGGTATATTGGAATTGGGGAAACTTCTTATTTGCCATGGATTCTTGCTTGGTTTGAAAGGTTTCTTTACTGAATTGATGGTGTACAATTGAATTAGGCGAGGACAGTTTTCTTGCTAAAATCTGGGCTACATTTATGAAGTTCTAACAATTTCAACTATCTTCATGTAGTCAGTAACTTGCTAAACGTGTGAGTCATATATGAATATTTTCTTTTTGTGATTTTCCCTGTATGATTTGCATGTCACCTTTAGAATATTTCATGAAGTTTCGTGATTAAACTTTCCCAGCATCTTCTTTCTTTTTCTTGACATTATTATAATTTATTTTGTTTAGTTATGTTATCTGATTGAATGCTGATAATGTACCTATTTCGGCATTATCAATTTCTCAGGTTGTTCAGCGTTTCCAAGAACTGTTTGCTCAGACAAAGTATAAAGAGGCTGCCGAGCTTGCTGCAGAATCTCCACAAGGCATACTCCGGACGCCTGATACTGTTGCCAAATTTCAGGTACCTCTTGTGCATTAGCTATCAATTAATTTCTCAAGTGCCAAACATGCAGTGGATGGAAGTATAAATTCCTAAGCACATCACTTTCCATGTGAAAATACTTGAAGCTGGAATGTGGTATTAAAATTTTGCATATTTCCTCGGGCGATTTGAATGTGGTATTAAAATTTTGCATATTTCCTCGGGCGATTTGAGATGTAGACACATTATTCTGTATTTTCAGAGTGTTCCTGTACAAGCTGGGCAGACACCGCCTTTGCTGCAGTACTTTGGAACACTGTTAACCAAAGGAAAGCTCAATGCATTTGAGTCATTGGAGTTATCTCGGCTAGTGGTCAACCAGAACAAGAAGAATCTATTGGAGAATTGGTTGGCTGAAGATAAACTGGAATGTAGCGAGGAACTTGGAGACCTTGTGAAGGTTAGATTCCAATATAAGTTTGAAATTACACTGCTTAAGATATTTTTGCTATTTCATCTTTTTGTAAAAGCTTCATGTTGTTGCATAATACGAACTTGCGTTGTCTCTTTTTTGTAGACTGTTGACAATGACCTTGCACTGAAAATATATATCAAAGCCAGAGCTACACCAAAAGTTGTGGCAGCTTTCGCTGAGCGTCGAGAGTTTGACAAAATCTTGATATACTCCAAGCAGGTAATTGGCTTGATAAATGTTGAAATATTTTATTCCTTGCTTCCATTTGATTTGTGATTGTTGCAATGTTGGGGGAACTGCCTTTTTTTTTAAAAAAAAAATTAATGATATTCTATCCCCATTTTGTAATGGGTGCCAATGAAATAATGTTTATCTTGAAACAGGTTGGGTATACGCCTGACTATCTATTCCTTCTGCAAACCATTCTTCGATCAGATCCTCAGGTATGCTTGGACCAATAAAGCTAATTTTAAACTTCTGGTTATAATGCTTGAATTACCTTTGTTGTTAAGTTATGACAGCAATGAATTAATTTTTGGAATCACTGTTTTTAATGTTTGGTGTCTGCAGGGAGCTGTTAATTTTGCCCTTATGATGTCTCAAATGGAGGGCGGTTGTCCTGTTGATTACAATACCATTACGGATCTCTTTCTTCAGGTTTGAATTTTTTTCTTCTTTGTTTTGTGAAATTATCTGACTTGTAATACTAACTCTTTCATAATCTTCTCTTCTTGCCCTCCTTTATGTTTGAAAGCATGATTTTGTGTACCTGCATTTTTTGAAATGGTTAATTTGGCAATATATTCATCATCAATCTTTTCTTTCCCACCAGAGGAACATGATCCGTGAAGCAACAGCATTTCTGTTGGATGTTCTAAAACCAAATTTGCCAGAACATGCATTCCTGCAAACTAAGGTCAATTATTAATTTTAACACTTCTTTTTGAATCAATGTAAGTATCCTTTCTCTTGCCAACATCCTGACTTTCCTCTTTACTTCAGGTCCTGGAAATAAATCTTGTGACCTTTCCAAATGTAGCTGATGCTATTTTGGCGAATGGCATGTTTAGCCACTATGATAGGCCACGGATTGCACAACTGTGTGAGAAAGCTGGACTCTATGTGCGAGCACTTCAGGTTGGAATGTCTACTAATTTATGTACTTATGCTGAGTATATAAATATGCCTGTTGATATATCTTAAGCAATTACTTGTGCTTGCAGCATTACTCTGAATTGCCTGATATCAAGCGTGTAATTGTGAACACTCATGCAATTGAGCCACAGGTTATTAGACTAGTTGTGTTCTCTGTCCATTCTTTAAACATCTCTTTAGTGCCTAATGATTAGTCATTTCAGGCACTTGTGGAGTTCTTTGGGAGTCTTTCCAGGGAATGGGCACTAGAGTGTATGAAAGATCTTTTACTGGTTAATTTAAGAGGAAACCTTCAGATAATTGTTCAGGTAGGGGATCTGTTGAAAATGCAATTGTAATTTTGCCTGTTCAAGGGATTTTCTGTTGCCTTTGTAGATGTTCCAAAATGTACTCTTTAAAGATTGTGCACTTCGAGATATGAAATTGACTTGTTTATGATTATTTGAGTGGGCATAGTGTTCCTATATATTATATTTTTGGCTATTAAACTTTATGTAGGTTGCAAAAGAATATTGTGAACATTTGGGAATTGACGCATGCATTAAGCTCTTTGAGCAGTTCAAGTCATATGAAGGATTATATTTCTTCTTGGGATCATATCTGAGCTCCAGGTAACCTATCTGGGAAGGACTGGAGTTGCTAACTGTTTTGGAATGAGCTTGTTTCACTCTTGACATTCTTTCTAGTTTTTGTACTAATTAGTGATGTCTGGCAGTGAGGATCCCGACATTCACTTCAAGTACATTGAGGCAGCTGCCAAGACTGGACAAATTAAAGAAGTTGAGCGTGTAACAAGAGAATCAGATTTCTATAATCCTGAAAAGACTAAGTACTTTTTAATGGAGGCAAAACTTCCCGATGCACGGCCACTGATCAATGTGTGTGACCGCTTTGGTTTTGTGCCTGACCTCACACATTACTTGTACTCCAACAACATGCTTCGCTATATTGAAGGCTATGTACAAAAGGTATGTATTTCTGTTGAAGTTTTTCATTTGAATAAAGAACTTTGTTCTTCATTCTAGTGAACATTTGTCTTCTCTCTCTGAACAGGTCAATCCTGGAAATGCTCCAGTAGTTGTTGGGCAGCTCTTAGATGATGAGTGTCCTGAAGATTTCATTAAAGGCCTTATCCTTTCTGTCCGTTCTCTGCTTCCAGTTGAGCCTCTGGTGGAAGAGTGTGAGAAAAGGTACTTGGGTGTTCTTTCATAATTAGCTTTGAGGTAGCTTTTTCCGTTGATATCCTTATGCATGACCTCTGGTATGCAGGAATCGGCTGCGGTTACTTACTCAGTTTTTGGAGCATCTTGTGAGTGAAGGAAGCCAAGATGTGCATGTCCACAATGCTTTGGGTAAAATCATAATAGATAGCAACAACAATCCGGAGCACTTCCTCACCACCAACCCATATTATGATTCCCGTGTTGTGGGTAAATACTGCGAGAAGCGCGATCCAACTCTTGCTGTTGTTGCTTACCGGAGAGGGCAATGTGATGATGAACTTATTAACGTGACAAATAAGAACTCTTTGTTCAAGCTGCAAGCTAGGTTTGTGATTATATGGTTTTAGTGCCTGGTTTGTTACTTTCATGTCTTTCTAGAAGTTGATCCCTGTGTTACTTTCACGTCTCCCTGGAAGTTGATCCACTGTCTTTGTTTGCCCAGGTATGTGGTTGAAAGAATGGATGCTGATCTCTGGGCAAAAGTTCTTGATCCTGAAAATGAATTCAGAAGGCTGCTCATTGATCAAGTTGTATCCACTGCGTTGCCAGAAAGCAAAAGCCCAGAGCAGGTTTCTGCTGCTGTTAAAGCTTTTATGACGGCTGATCTTCCTCATGAACTGATTGAGTTACTTGAAAAGATTGTGCTTCAAAACTCAGCATTCAGTGGGAACTTTAACCTGCAAAATTTACTCATATTGACTGCAATCAAGGCTGATCCATCTAGGGTTATGGACTATATTAATAGATTAGACAACTTTGATGGCCCAGCTGTTGGAGAAGTGGCTGTGGAAGCTCAATTATATGAAGAAGCTTTTGCTATTTTCAAGAAGTTTAATTTGAATGTCCAGGCTGTTAATGTGTTGCTGGATAATATTCGCGACATTAACCGAGCTGTAGAATTTGCATTCCGTGTTGAAGAAGATGCTGTCTGGAGTCAGGTGGCTAAAGCTCAACTCCGGGAAGGACTGGTGAGCGATGCAATTGAATCATTTATTCGTGCTGATGATGCCACCCAATTCCTGGAAGTAATCCGAGCTGCAGAAGATGCTGATGTTTATCATGATCTGGTGAAGTATCTTCTCATGGTCAGGCAGAAAGCGAAGGAGCCCAAAGTGGACAGTGAGCTCATTTATGCATATGCCAAGATTGATAGGCTAGGTGACATTGAAGAATTTATCCTCATGCCAAATGTTGCCAATCTGCCTAATGTTGGTGATCGCTTATATGATGAAGCTTTATATGAGGCTGCAAAGATTATTTTTGCTTTCATTTCTAATTGGGGCAAGTTAGCAAGTACACTGGTGAAGTTGAAGCAATTCCAAGGGGCTGTTGATGCAGCACGCAAAGCCAATAGTGCAAAGACATGGAAAGAAGTCTGTTTTGCCTGTGTTGATGCTGAGGAGTTCCGCTTGGCTCAGATATGTGGTCTCAATATCATTGTACAGGTACCTCATAGATTGTCAAATTGTTCCTGGTGTAGATTCTTTGTGATAGAATCAACATCTTCCAATTACACAATTGGTGATCTTTGCAATTCTATTTATTGTGTGTTACATCATTCTCTGATTCTTGTAGGTAGATGACCTGGAAGAGGTTAGCGAGTATTATCAGAACAGAGGATGCTTTAATGAGCTTATCTCTCTTATGGAGAGTGGTCTAGGATTGGAACGTGCACACATGGGTATCTTTACAGAGCTGGGTGTCCTGTATGCCAGATACCGTCACGAGAAGCTTATGGAACACATCAAATTGTTCTCTACCCGTCTCAATATTCCCAAGCTGATCCGAGCATGTGATGAACAACAGCACTGGGAAGAACTAACCTACTTGTACATTCAGTATGATGAGTTTGATAATGCTGCAACTACTGTCATGAATCACTCCCCAGAAGCTTGGGATCACATGCAATTCAAAGATATTATTGTCAAAGTTGCCAACGTGGAGCTATATTACAAGGCTGTGCACTTCTATTTGCAAGAGCACCCTGATCTCATCAATGATGTTCTGAATGTCCTTGCTCTTCGTGTGGATCACACTCGTGTCGTGGACATAATGAGAAAGGTTCACACTTCTGTTTGATGTGTTGTATATGACTTCTAACTTTACAAATTGTTTGGTTTGACGCCCCAGCTTTAACTGTATTCTTAAAACATTTCATTTTGCTCCATTTAGGCGGGCCACCTGCGACTAGTTAAGCCATATATGGTAGCAGTTCAGAGCAATAATGTATCTGCTGTGAATGAAGCTCTCAATGAGATCTATGTGGAGGAGGAGGATTATGACAGACTACGTGAATCAATTGACTTGCATGATAACTTTGATCAGATTGGCCTTGCTCAAAAGGTAAATCAAAATTTCACTGCATATCCACGTTTATTCTGTCTATTAATGGCATATTCTCAATTCTGTCCTTCAAGGGCTTATATGTGTATTTTCTTTTGTGCCTGAGCAGATTGAGAAACATGAGCTGCTTGAGATGAGGCGTGTTGCAGCCTACATTTACAAGAAAGCAGGCAGATGGAAGCAGTCAATCGCATTGTCAAAGAAAGATAATCTTTACAAAGATGCAATGGAGACAGCTTCACAATCTGGGGACCGAGAACTTGCTGAAGAGTTGCTTGTTTACTTCATTGAGCAGGTATGATTGATCATGGCATGCTCAATATTTCATCTTGAAGATTCAAATTTCTCATTAGAAGAAAGACGTCTGCTCTTCTTTATTTTGCCTCTTCCTCAAATCTGTTTCCTTTGTCATCATAATCCACGTGTCTAAATGGTTGCATGGTGCTTGCCATCTATAGCTCTATTTTACATTTATGGTAATTTGGATTCAAATGCACTATTTCTCACAATTTGTGAGTTGTATACTTGGTAAGGAAATGTTTGGTGCCCAAAGTGGGTGGCTGAAATGGTGTTATTTCCTGCTGCAACCATGTAAAGAATCTAACATCTTCTCCAATGGTTTTGAAATTTGTGGTGCATTTAAAGCTACAGTGTGATGTTCAAATGTCCGGTAGCTGACAAGGGTGCTTCAATTCTTTTAGAAGATGCCAAGTGACACAAGTTCACTGGAATCAGGTGTCTTAACTGTTGTTTCTATGTTTTGTAGGGTAAGAGGGAGTGCTTTGCATCGTGCCTCTTTGTTTGTTATGATTTGATTCGTCCAGATGTTGCACTTGAACTTGCCTGGATGAATAACATGATTGACTTTGCCTTCCCATACCTGTTCCAGGTGATTCTCATCCCTTGCCTTTTCCATTCTTGTGCATTTCTTTAGGGCACTCATACTATGTGAAAGCTGCACATGAATTAAATTGTAGAACACAGCTAGGGGCCTTGGTGCCTTGGCTTTGCTTTTTCTTCTTGCATGTTTCATATGTATGCACGTGTCATCTTTCCCTTCTCTTGCAGTTTATCCGAGAGTACACGGGCAAAGTTGATGAACTAATTAAGGACAAGATTGAGGCTATGAATGAAGAGAAGGCTAAAGAGAACGAAGAGAAAGATATCGTCAAACAACAGGTATATGCTTCTAATCAATTTATTTTATTTTATTTTATTTTATTTTATGTTTTGTGCAAGGATCAGCCGTTGTTGTTCATTTGATTTGGTAAGGTTGTTTTAATTAAAAGTGTTGCATATCAATCGTAACATCTAATATTGATTTATTACAAGTTGAATCATAATCTCACTCTTAAGAGTGCAATGAAGTGTCATAGTTTGCAGTCTTGAAAAATATTCTGCTGGCTGCTAAATGTGATTGATTTTCTTGGTTATTTGCTGCAGAATATGTATGCCCAGTTGCTGCCTCTTGCTTTACCGGCACCACCTATGCCGGGCATGGGAGGTGGTTTTGCTGCAGCACCCCCACCCCCACCCATGGGAGGTATGGGGATGGGCATGCCTCCAATGCCGCAATTTGGAATGCCACCAATGGGTTCCTACTAATGTTTAGATGGTTATGTGGTGGAGAATCTCAAAGGGTAGTGGTTGCTTTGTGAGAAAAAGAGGTGAATGGTTCGTTCTGCTGGCTTCATATGTTTTTGCATTTCCTGGTATCTTTCTTATCAGCTCCCTCTTTTCTTAAAGTTTTAAGGGCTAAAGGTGGAGGCTTAGTTCAAGTTAAAAAATAATGTGATTCGGTATTTGCCTATCATAGGGTGTGGATATATTTCTCTGTAATATTCTTTGGTAGCTGAGGCATTTTTTTGCAGCGTTAGGCAGCAAGCTGAGGATAATTTGTATTTTAAAAAAGCAGGTGCCAGACATGGCGAGAGACATTCTGTACTATTTCTTTACTGTCGATTTGTGGTTTAGGTCCAAATCTATAATGCCTCGATTGTCTGCTGTTGTATTTATCTCAGATGAGTCGTTTCCCTTATGGTTTACTTTATGATGTGCAGTAGACTGGGAAATTTTTACTGTCATCTGTTTCTACTTTTTCGTTCTATTAAATTGATATCAGAAGTTTGGGAAGATCCGAGCAATAAACTCTTGTGCAACAAACACTAAGATATTACGTACGTGCAACTCAGTAGTTTGAAAATAAAGATTGGAGTTCTTACGAATATTTGATGATTAAATGCAAGGCAAAACCGGATCTCGTAAATTCAAACCCTACAGGGCCTAACTTTTTCTTCCTAGATCAATTTGGGCTGGAATGAAGTCAATCACCTACAATACACAGCAATTCGAATTTGATCCTCTACACTTACACCAATTACTCTGCCTTACATCATGTGTCAAGCCCATGTTCTTTCAAAATACACACGGAAATATTAAATCTCTAAGCCATCGCTGGTTGGGGAAAAAAATAAAGGAAAACTCTGAACATGTTAAGATGTTAGTTACTAATCGTGCAATCCTGAACATGTCATGATATTGAAAAAACATCATCTCCAATACTTCATTGGGAAAAAAAATTAAAATAAAAAAAAGATTGTTAACAACCTTAAACACCTACTGATGTATGTACAAAATGTATAGAATTGTTAACAGGACCCATCTCTGGACACCCCCCCAACTCATTAAACATTTAATTAGCTAACTCATCCCCCCAAGAAGACCACACTGGAGAACCAGCAGCATTGTTCATATCCAACTGTTCATCCTCAGTGGTCTCCAAGTTTTCTTCTAGGTTTTGCTATACATGCATATATGTAAAATCACATATATAAAATTATATATATACATATAATTTTTTTTATAAATACATACATGTATATAAAATTATTTATACATATATATAAAATATTTTTTCTTTTATTTAATCTAAAATTAAATAATTTTATATTTATTAAATATATAACATACTTATATAAATTAAATACTATTTAACATTTATAAAATTATATATATACATACATGTATATAATTATCAAAACTAAATAATTTCATATTTATAAAATATATAACATATTTATATAAATCATATGCTATATAATATTTATAAAAAATTATATACACGCATATATATAAAATCATATATGCATATATAAAATTATATATTTTTATTTATATTTATAATACATTTATATTCATCCATATATATGTAATATATATAACTCCCACCCTTCCCCCTAGCCCCAATCCCCCACCCTCAGATATTGGCTACAACGGTAGCCAAGTTTTTTATTTTTTTCCCCCTATTTTTCTAATTGCCGCCACAGCGGCCGTTGGCTGACCAGGCCATTGTCTATCCTTCCTTCACCCCTCCCATGGTAGCCAAGTTTTCTATTTTTTTTCTTTTTTTTTTTTAGCTGTTGGGAACAGCAATCTCCGGCGACCGCTGGCCGATCTAGTCGGCTAGGCCGTCGTCCCTCCTTCCCCCATCCCTTTGCATGCAACTGTCTACCAGGGCAGTTTGAAGCCAAGCTTTTTTTTTTTTTCTTTTTTCTTTATACACGATGGCCATCGGGAATTGCTGCTGCCGGCTAGATCTAGTCAGATCTGGTTGGCAAGGCTGTCATGGCAACCATCCTTTACATATATATAGATATATATATATTATAAAATTATATTATATTTATAATATATATTATACAATATTGATAAATATATTATAATATATATAATATGTTGTACATATATGTATATAAATATATAAATAATTTTTTATATATTTTTTTATAAATACTAAGTACTATTCAATTTGGGCCGTTCATTTAAACTAAAAGATCCAACGATTGATATATTAATGGCATGATAGTCATTTTATATATAAAAAAATTATAACCACTCGCATTTTTGGGTGCGTGCACTTCATTTATGGCCTCAGAGGTGTTTTTCACCCGATTTTAAAAACATAAGGTGGTATTTCAGCCCTTTTTTTTTTGCAAGGAGGTAACCAACAACACAAATTTTCTGAGGGGGCTAAAAATAGATTTTTCCTTCTTTTTTTTAATATATTGATTTTTGAAAATTTTAAATCTCATGGGGATTGTTACAAATAAGCTTTAGAATTTCTTCAACTTATTTTTATTTTCAATAATAGTTATTTTATTATGTGTTTTAATGTCTCAACTAATATGCCTAATTATTTTGGTTCTTTTTGTGTTTATGACCTCAACATCATTTATTTATTATAATTTTAACCATTTTATTTTATCATTATTGGGCTTAATCATAATTGAATTTGGCATTTTTATGATATTTTTAGTAGCCTATTAATCTTTTCTAATGGTTAAATTTTAGAGACATAAAAGGGGTTATAATCATTTCTTTGGTGCATTGATTTTGTAAGTAGTAGAAACTTTTATTTATTCTTCACAAGAATTTATATTTTTGTAATATATGACTATGGATTGATTTTTAATATTCTTGTGGTCTTATATATGGGATGAGATACTATTGCGAGCTCATGGAATTTTTTCTTGAAATCATGATAAGTTGTTAGTATCCACACATTGGGAGGCTGATGGTTGTAGAACAACGACAAATATTGTGATTATGAGTTAATCTAGCTTTGATTTTTTCAACATTTTTATGTAATTTGATATATTACTTTATGCATTATATTTGTAAAGAAACATGTTTATGGTGATTATAAAATTATATTTATTTTGTTTTTATGATTTTGACACAATCACAATATCCACAACAGGAAAGATATGCTATTTTGAAATTATTAAAAAGGTGGGTTTTGAAGAGGCACAGTGTCCCCTATACATTGTGGAGACGATCACTCAAATTTTAAATCTTATTACTTCATTACCATACTAACCATGTGGCGGTGTTCGCCAGCAACTTATTTTTACATGATTAATAATTACTGTTGAAATGATCTATATCAAGCATTTGATGAGCAGAGCGAGTACGTAGCTGGACATTAATTTTTTGGGTCAAAGATTGCCTAGATTTGACATAATATTATAATGTAAATCTATTTTTCGATATTATCATATTTAGGAAATCTAATCTTAAAGTCATGCCGGGCAACACAAACTAATTATTTCATTAGTTACTTTCCTTGCGTTTACTTTAAGTAACTATAATCATATTATGATATAATTACATTTGGGAAATCTATTTCTAAAATCATACTTTAGGCAATGCAAATCATTATCTTATGATTTGATTTCGTTATGATCAATTCAAATTAATAGCTATGATCTATCAGATTGTATTAATCCATGCACTTTGAACAAGTAACTGTGATGATTATAGAAATCATTGGTCAAGGCTAAGCCTGAGACTTTTGGTTCCTATACCTATAAATATGGATGAGTATTATTAAGACATTATGCATCCTAAAAATACAAAAATTCACACAAATCATCATGGATAAAATATTTACCTCTGCATGTTACTGTTTAGTGTTACATATAATATATGTATATATGTATATATATAAAACTTATTGTAAGCACAAATTTCTTTATTTGTAATAAATAAAATTACAAATCAAGGAGAATCTATACAAATAAAATATAATTCGAACTTATCAATTGTGGATTTTATCTCTAGTCTAATCCTCTAATTCTTCACTTCCAAATATTATCTTAAAATTTGATGAACTCCATGATGAATGCCTTGAATACTATGGATCTCCTTAAATTTGATTTGAAGTAACGCTAATTCAAGGACTTTGCGCCTTAATTTTAAATCAAATGTCAAAGTATTATGAGCTTTGCCATGAATGTCGTCGATCTTTTTAAATTTGATTTAAAGAAAATAACGTCAATATGAGGGTTTCGTACCTTAATCTTGAATCAAGCGCTAAAGTATGATGAGTTCCATGAAGAATGCTTTGAACGCCATGGATCTTCTTGAATTGCTTGAAAGAATTGTTGGATTCTTTCAAAGTTTCTCTCACTTGCTAGGATTTATCTTGTGTGTTGAATGAGTTTTCATCACCCTCTTTATGTAGATGTTTGATGGGAACTTCCAGATTGATTTGAACTTCTTTAATAGTTATGTCTTTGATAAGATAATATCAATATGAAGAGATATTATCAAATATAATGAAATAATATTAGATATCAATAGATAATATCAAATATATTTGATTTGATTGATCTATACATGTTGACACTTTATCTTTGACACCTGTCAATATTTAATTTGAGCATAAAATAAATAATAGAGTAATAATTTAAAATTAACTATTTATCTTTTGAAATTAAATTTAATAAGTTCTGAGATAAATTGAAAATTTTGAATTAATAACTAACATATTATTTTATACATGTCACTCTCAAATTGGACAAAATTAATATGCCTATGAATGCCCCTATCTCAAGGCTTGGTGAAAGATATGTCCATCATCTACGAAAGAGGCAAGACTTGAAGGATTTGGGAATTTTTCCTTTTTCTCTCTACTTCTGCAAATATATATGCGACAAGAAATTCTCCATGCATTCCTTAATCTATGGAGCCCTTCTACAAACATGCTACACACTACCGTCAAGAACTATATCTCTTTATGGAATCTTTATGGATTTTGTGGATTGTCAATACTTGAAGATTTTCATGATGAAGCCATCTTATCTGCCTATGAACCTAATAAATAGATCAAGTTATCACACAATTTAGAGTGAACATCCTTTTGAAGGGTAGTGCCATACATAGTTTATACTTATGCTGACTAGGAGTAATATGTAGTTTAGGCTCCATTCAATGGAGGATTTTTCTGTTGATCAATTGCTAAAACATTTGCACATTGAAGAGGAAACTCGAATCATGACAAGGTTCATAGTGTGCAATCTGGCCCAAAGGTGAATTATATTTCAAAAGGGGGCAACAATTCAAGTGGAGGAAAGAAAAGAAAGTCCTCAGATGTTGATTCCAAAAAGAAGAAAAACATCACATATTACAATTGTGGAAAAAAGGGACATCTCAAATGAGACTGTCGAGCAAGAAAGAAACAAAAATGGGAAAATTAGTCCAATGCTCAAGCCAAAAGCAATGTTCAACCAAGTGTTCAAGTCACTAAGAAAAATGTTGATGAACTCATAGCAATGGTGTATAATTTTAGTGCCACCATTCATGTTTGTAATGATAGAAGTCACTTTAAAAGTTATGAAGAAACTGTCGAAGGACATAAAGTTTTGAGGGGAAATGCTGATACAGCAACTGTTTTTGGGACAGGAAATGTTGAAGTTCAATTCACTTTTAGCAAGAAGATGTTGCTAACCAATGTTCTTCATGTTCCAGAAATTCGCAAGAATCTAGTTTCTGCTTCTCTTTTGAACAAAAGAGGCTTGAAGGCTGTCATTGAGTCTGATAAAATAATTATGTCAAAGAATGGTGTATCTGTAGGAAAGGGTTACTATTGTGATGGAATGTTTAAATTGTGTACGGATGCAAATGTTATGAATAAAATGAATGTTTTGGCTTACTTTCTTGAATTATCTTCTCGTTCTTTATGGCACTTTAGATTAGGTCATGTAAATTATCGTTATTTAAAATTTATGTCTAATCATGGATTAATTTCTTATAATAAAGAGGATAATAAAAATGTGAAATATGCATTCAAGCAAAAATGTGTAGAAAACGATTTCATAAAACTAAAAGAAATTCTGAGTTGTTATATATTATCTATTCTGATATTTGTGAATTAAACGGTATCTTAACTTGTGGAGGAAATAGGTACTTTATTGTATTTATAGATGACTATATGCGATTTACACATGTTTATCTCATGAAAATGAAGAATGAAGCCTTTGAAAAATTTAAGGCGTATAAAATAGTTGTTGAAAACCAGACAGGAAAGAAAATTAAAACTCTTTGAAGTGATTGAGGAGGAGGATATTTTCCAAATGAATTCTCTCCCTTTTGTGAAGAGAATGACACAATACACCAATGTAGTGCACCTCACACCCCACAACAAAATGGACTAACAGAGAGGAAAAATAGAACATTAGTTGACATGACTAATGTAATGCTATTAAACTCAAATTTGCCTAATAATCTATAGGGTGAGGCATTGTTAACATCTTGCCATGTGCATAATAGAATACCCTCCAAGAAATTGAAAGTATCTCCATATGAGTTATGGAGAGGTCGAAAACCAAATCTAAGTTGTCTTAAAGTTTGGGGGTGTCTGGATTTTTATAGAATAAGTGATCCAAAGAGAATAAAGTTAGGACCTAGAGCCTTGAAAAGTGTGTTTGTAGGATATGCGGAAAATTTGAAAGCTTATAAGCTTTTGGACTTAGATTCAAATGTTATAGTTGAATCTAAAGATGTTGAATTTTTTGAGAATAAATTTCTAAGAGAAAATTCTACAAAATCAACACAAACACCAGATGTCAATTCTGATCTTACTCTTGGAAATAAAAGAAAGTCCATTGATGCTCCTAGTGAAGTTAGGAGAAGCCAAAGAGGAAGAATTGAAAAGAAAACTAATCTTAACTATACTATGTTGTTGAGGCAACTAGGGAAAGTATAATTGGAAAAATACCCATGTTATTTAATTTAGAAGATGATCCTAAGGACTTTAAAGAAGCAATGTCATCCAGAGATGTTGCATTCTGGTAGGAGGCAATTAATGATGAAATGGACTCGTTATATGCAAACAATACTTGGGTTCTAACAAATTTACCTCTTGGTTCAAAGCCTATAGAATGTAAGTGGTTATTTAGAATAAAGTATAATACAGATGGATCTTTACAAACCTTTAAAGCTAGATTTATTGCCAAAGGATTTAGACAGAAAGAGGGCATAAACTATTTTGACACTTATGCTCTTGTAGCTTGTATAACTTCAATTAGAGTGTTGCTCTCATTAGCATCTATATACAAATTATTTGTGCATCAAATAGATGTTAAAATGCTATTTTTAAATGGAGATTTGGATGAAGAGATGTATATGGAACAACTAGAAGGTTTTGTATTGCTAGGAAATGAAAACAAGGTTTGTAAACTAGTCAAATCCTTATATGGTTTAAAACAAGCGCCAAAACATTGGCATGAAAAATTTGACTATGTTATTTTATCCTTTGGTTTTAAGCATAATAGTGCTGATGGGTGTGTTTATTCTAAGTTTAATGATGAGTATGGTGTGATCATTTGCTTATATGTAGATGATATGCTTATTATTGGTAATAATATGCATGGAATAAATGAAACTAAGAATTATTTGTTATCACAATTTAAAATGAAAGATTTGGGAGAAGTAGATAACATTTTAGGTATCAAGGTTAAAAAACATAATGGGGATTATGCTTTAAGTTAGTCTCATTATATTGAGAAAATTTTAAATAAGTTTAAATATTTGAATATAAAAGAAGCTAGAACCCCATTTGATGCTTCATCTAAATTAAAGAAAAATTAGGGAAGAGCTATAGCTTAATTGGAGTATTCTAGTGCAATCAGAAGTCTAATGTACCCTATGCATTACATTAGACCAGAAATTGCACATGCAGTGTGTGCACTTTCAAGATTTACTCATAGTCTTAGTAGTGACCATTGGAAAGGTATCACTAGACTTTTTGGTTTTCTTAAGCACACACAAAATCTGGGAATATTTTATAATCAATTTCCTACAGTGTTAGAAGGGTTCTTTGATGCTAGTTGGATAACTAGTGTAAACAATAATAAATCTACCATAGGATTGATTTTTTGTATTGGTGGAGGAGCAGTTTCATGGGCATCTAAGAAACAAACATGCATTACACATTCCACTATGGAAGCTGAGTTTATTGCTTTAGTAATAGCAGGCAAAGAGGCAAAATGGCTGAGAAATTTGCTATTAGATATTAAATTGTGGCCACAACTTATGCTAGCCATTTCTTTGCATTGTGATAGTCAAGCAACGATGTCTACGACATTTAGTAAAATATATCCTGGAAAATCTAGACATATTGGCCTAAGACATGAATATGTTAGAGAATTAAGACAAGGCCAGATTGCAACTCCTAATACTAAAATGCAGTAAGGATATTCATTTTGTATGTGTAGTATTGCTTTTTTGCAAAGAGAAAGACACCTAGAAAATGAGAGATACCTAAAAATTCACGTACCCACAAATAATCTTTTGTGCAATAAAATTATATAAATATATAATATATATATATATATATATCAATTATTCAAAAGCTCTAAAAAAAAGAAATAAGCGAATTCCCTCACTTTCATGGATACAATACATAAAGAAATGTCGTTTTAAATGTTGAATAATAGAAGTTTTGGTTTTCTTTTATCATTCTTATCTTCTTGCAAAGTAATTAGAACATTTTAAGAAGTCAACTTTTCTGTCATTTTCTTTTAATAACAAATATGATGCCCCGTCCAGGGTAATCCTTAAGTTGAGATGTCACCAATTCAAACTTAAATTATACTATAAGAGATAACTGAAAGGCCTAAGTTTCAAACAAGTCTCAAAAGATAGTAGCATACTTCAATCTTAAAAGAATACTACAAGGAGTGCCATATATAATGCCAAAAGTCTTCCAAATAACTTTCAAACATACCAACGGTTTCATGTCTTAGTTACAGCTAGGAGAAGTCTACATATATACATATGAACAAAACACCTAAACGATTATAAAATGATTCCTTTGGGCTAAGCAATAAGTCTTCATTCTTCACTTAATCCAGCTTGGAAGGAAAATAAGGATAACAAGTGGGTAAGTCCTTAGGACTTAGTAAGGGAAAATACAATAAACAGTCAGAAAGGATCTATCGAAGAAGCAGTAGTTCAATAGATTATCAACTAACAGGATATTATAATTAGAAACATGACTATACTAGAATATAAAAAATTTCAAATTCAATAAATGGGAACCAATCCGTCCTTTTTGCTCTCTGAATAGAGTACAAACATAATATGCATAACAGATTCTCCTTATTCATCCGAGGAGCATAACAACTCATCCTATGCACATAGCAGGGATTGACATCCCATAATTTATTCAATAGTTTTAGGCATAATAGCTTGTCCCATGCACACGACAGGGATTAATGTCCCATAATTTATCTAAGAGTTCTGAGCATAACATCTTAGCCCATGGACATCGTAGGGATTAACGTCTTGTAAATTATTCCCATATGATAAAACATAAGATAAACAAATATAAGCAAAACAATACCAGAATATGCAGAATGATTTCCAATAGAAGTGCAAAGAAGAGCACAATTTGATATCCAAACAAATGATATGTAGAACAATTCAAATATGCTAATAAAGCTAAACAACAAAACGATTGAATTATCCTGACAATGCCAAACAAGTGATCTACTGAACAAATTCAAATAGGAGTGCTAAAAATGATTAGGTTAGAAAGACCTAAAATCAACATAATAATGGAAAAGCCGATAAGGCTATGGATTACACTGAACAATAACAGATAGGACAATGAAAGTTCTGGGCGCTAGAACAAACATGACCAAGTACAATAGATAAACACAAGGAAATTAAGATAATCAAAGAGTTTAAACAATCAAGGAATATACATTTCCCAAAAATAAAATTTGGTAGACCCTCATAGGGTATACAAGACAAATACCAGATAGATTTGATCCCAACCTTAATACTTAGTGTGACAATGTCTACAATAGAAGTCCTCTATCAACTAGGAACCTTTGGATCCTCGTCATCTATTTCTATTCAAAACATCATACAAATGTCGATACCACTATATAGCATTTGTCAACAATAATGATGGCTATTCACACATTTTAATTACTCTAGCCTACATATTTTCTCAATTATCATTCTATCTTGTCTTCATATCGAAATACATAGTTATATGGTCTAGTTCCCTCGATCATCTAATTCACATTACTAGATTCGCTACCTATTTAACTCATTTAAGCAATCAAAGGGTTTTACTCGGAACTTAGTTTACTATTTGTTTTCTTAAGCATGTCGGTTCAGTCAAATATCATCAATTAATATTTTATTGCTTTTGGGCTGGTACTTACTTTCATTATTAATACTTAATTAATATTCTCATCCATAACTAATTAAATTTGGTCCACATTCATTTTAACATGTGTATTCAAAATATTCAAGTCCTATTTCCATTCTATAATTTCAATTTCTCAAATGCTTCAATTAACTCAATTGATAAATATTAATCATTTATTATCGAATTTGGGTCTATACGTCACTTACAGATGAATTCTTATACAATCATTTTACTTAATAATAATAATTTTTATCCAATTAACTTGAATTTACATAAAAAATTGACCTAACAATTTACTTAGATTAAATCGATAATCAAATTAACCAATTAATGAAGATTTTACCAAATTGACCAAGTTCAAGGTCAATTCACAGTTTGAAACCTTGTTGCATACATCAAGATAGTCATCCTAGTGATTTTGTCCAGAAGTCACTCTATCGGCCGCTAGAGCTTCGTTGCCGGAACTAGGTTCCACCACCACTATCTGGTGTGTTTTTTCATGTTGAGCAAAAGCCCTCTACTAATTTTATAATTGGAGGTTGTTTGGGAAGCTGATTGGCTGAAAAACTGCATAGTGCCACCACCATCCGTTGTGTCGTTTTTCTTCAATTACTCTTGCGCTTGTTGTCGGTTTCTCAAATGGAAGACACTGTTGTTTTCCTCGAACTGAGCCCCTTAAAATCCACTCCTTATTTATGAGTTTTTGTCGTTAGAACTAAGCAGTCCATCACCACCACCGTGAGGCATCATTTAGAGCTCAATTCCCAATGATTCGCCCATTGTCTCGATGAGGCGTTGTTATTGACACGTTCCTTGAGCTGAGAGGAAAATTTTAGTTTATAATTTGCTAGGTTTTGCCATTGCTGGGGAGAGGTTCGCCAAAGAAGACGAGGATGGTTTGCACGTGAGAATTTGAAGAAATATGGGGGTGGTTTGCTATTTATAAGGAATTTCCAAAAATTCCGAATTGACCTTTGAAACTTTTTTCAATTTTCATTTGAAGCCCCAAGAGTTTTTATAAGTTTTCAATTTAGCCCTCAACTTGTTTAGTGCCTTAGATTGACCTAGTTGACCCAAAGTATTTTCAATTTAACCCCCAAAACTTTCAAATGTCCTACAATTTAGTCCTCCTTATTTACATTTTGAACCCCAAAATTTTATCAAATTAATATTTTAATTTTTAATTCTTACTTTCTAAAATGCTAAATATGTGGGTGTTACAAAAAGTAGCATTAGCTATTATAAATTAAAAAGTATAAAATTCTATACAAACATCTATTGTAGTTAATGTTCAGGAGTCGAATCGATTAAGAATGTAAATTTAACAAATAATGAAATTGATATAAATTTTTAATCACTATAAAAATAATAAATGAAAAATGATACACCAAATTTATTTCGAAAACCCCTAGGTACAAAGAGAAGAAAAAACATGAGAGAATAGTGTACTATAAAATAGCATGTAAGATAACTACTCTAATTCCCAAATGAAGTAAATGTAAAAATTGGATTCACCATAATAATCTAATGAATCAAACGATTTAACAAACAAAAAACTTACTCTAATTCCCAAATGAAGTAAATGTAAAAATTAGATTCACCACAATAATCTAATGTGTCAAATTAAATTATTTAACAAACAAACAAAAAAAATATACGAGAAGAGACTAATGCAGTTTCCAATTTTGCAGTGTGTGAAGAAAATCATCTCAATATTTTTTTAATTAAAAGAAAAAGACTATTTCTAAAAAATGATCTAATTAATAAGAAAAGTACACAACACGTGGTCTTCTTATTGAAGGCCTCCTCTTAATGAGACGATTAGCAAATATCTTAAGAGTGACACTAAGGTCATAATGTAGAATTTGTGATGAGATGAGTCACAATGCTGCGCGCTTTCTTGTAATTTTACTTTTAATATCTTCACTTCATTGTATGATTGACTAACTCAATTACTCGTTTTTCCAACCATATGTTTAAATAAAAAAGTTGAATAAATAAGGAGAATTTTTTTTTCTGCGGAAAATGGTAGGAGAATTTTATTAAATAAGATTAAAGGCTAAGGCCTTTGTGAGTACATTAGTTTCAACAAAAGCATTAGAACTGAAAATGAGAGCATGCCTAGCTAGATAACACTACTAAAAAAATGCTATTTTGTGATGAAAAAAATTCGTTGTAAAATGTAAAAACAATTTAAAAAATAAAAAAATATATTGCAATGGATTTGTCAATTTATTTGTCGCAAAATTGTGATGTTTGCAAGTGGAAAAGAATAAAAAAAATAAAAAAATTATTTGTGAAAGGTGGAAAACATAAAAAAAATAAAAAATTATTTGCGATGAATTTAAATCCAACGCAAATTATTGAATAGGGGAAATTAAAACCCTCCTTCCTTATTTGCCCACCCACACAAATGTTTGAAAGTTAAAATTTTTTTCTTCCCCTTTCCCTTCTTTTTCTTTTCATTTTTTTTATTTTTTAATTTTAAATTGGACGGTCTACTTTCATTGACACCAGCTAGCTGGTGCACAGCTGTTGCTGTTGGTGGGCACCAGCAACACTGTTGGCTGGCCAGCTTTTGGCTGTCAGCGGTTGACCAGATCTGGCCCATGGAATATTATTTTTTTATTTTTTTAAAATAATTTGTTTTAATTTTTAAAAATGCTAATGTTGTTTGTTTATTGTTTCAGGTCTGGAGAATTTATATTTTTCTATATCTCCATTAATTATGGTAATTCTCACAATTATATTAAAATTTGATTATGTTTAATTATATTTTAGTTAAAATTTGATTATGTTTGATTATGTTTTAGTTAAAATATTTGATTATATTTTAGTTATCTCTATTATGTTTTAGTTAATTTTTTAAGTTAGTTAAAATTTGATTTATGTGTTAGTTAAACTCAAAATGATTTATTGATTAGTAATATAATTTGATTTAACATAAATAATAATTTATATATGAATTAAAGTTTTAGGTAAATTTTATATTTGTATTAAATGTTGTTATATTTGTTAGAGTTATGTTTTTATTTGAATTAAAAATTTTATTAGACTTTTGGGTTGAGTTAAATTTTATGGTACTATATATTGAATTATATTATATTTTCAAATTTTAATTTATGTTATGGAATTATGATTTATGATTAAATACATATGCACTTGTAACAGGTGCCTAATGTTGTAGGTTATTTTGATGGTGGTGGATACCTTCTGTAAGTGTTGAGTTGTGTGGAGCATTTAGAGGTAAATTTTCATATCTTATTTTGATTTTATATATTTTTTTAGTACAATACATTAAAAATGTTTAGAATTGGTGGAAATGTGATGGAGGATGGGTTGTTGGAGAAGGGGTGGAACTTTCTCATTTATTGCTGGTTGATTTGTAATTGTTTATATGATGATGATGGGCATAAGGGGGAATATTTATGTATCATTATGTAATGTGTTTACAAATATTATTAGTTGTTTTTAATTGAAATGATGCTACTCATTATTTTAAGTCTTCTTTTTTGGGCAATTTAGATTTTATGGAAGGTAAATATATGTTTGTCCTCTTGGAGACATTTTTTTAGAAGCTCATGAATGTGATTTGGGAACATGCCAATGAATATAAATATAGCTAAAGACAAAATCATTATTTCTTTTCATAATTTTTGTGAAAAACAAATTCAAATTTACATGTCCAAAAACAACAATATAAGTTTCCTAAGTTAAATCATGTCATACTTAGGCTTGTGAATTATATGTTTGATTAGGATTTGAGTTATATGTTGGACTTACATTAAATTATATGTTGGTTTATATTTGATGTATGTTTAATTATATTGAATTATGCATTAAATTTATATGTGTTTAGATTATGCATTTATATTGAATTATATGTTAAATTTTATATTTTATTAGATTTATATATTGTGAATTATATATGCGATTAGGATTTAAGTTATACGTGGGACTTATATTAAATTATATGTTGGTTTATGATGAGATGCATGTTTGATTATATTGAATTATGTATTAGATTTATATGCGTTAAGATTATGCATTTACTTTGAATTATGTGTTAAATTTTGTTAGATTTATATTTTATGAATTATATGTTTGATTAGTATTTGAGTTATACGTTAGACTTATATTAAATTTTATGTTGATTTATGTTGGATGCGTGTTTAATTATATTGAATTATTTATTAGATTTATATGTGTTTAGATTATGCAGTTATATTGAATTATGTGTTAGATTTTGTTAGTTATATGTGCGATTAAGACTTGAGTTACATGTTGAATTTATGTTAAATTATCTGTTAGTTTATAATGAGATGTATATTTGGTTATATTGAATAATGTGTTATATTTATATGTATTAAATTATGCATTTACATTGAATTATTTATTAGATTTTGTTAGATTTATATTTTGTGAATTATATATTTGATTGTGATTTCAATTTATATTTTATGAATTTTGTGCTTGATTATGATTTGTTTATGTATTGAATTTATATATTGATTTATTATGTTGAATTGTCTATTAGTTTAGTTTATGTTTCTATTTTTTATTATTGTAATTTTGTTTTTATTTTAATATTGCAAGCTTGGATATCTCAAGGTATTAAAATTTAGTATAAGTCTTGTAAGATGATTTTTTTGGCATTATTTTGTAATTTTATATTTTAGTTAGGACTTGATTTATATATTGAACAATTTTATCCTATTGGGCTTGATTTTTATTGTGATATTAAATTATTGTAATTTTATATAAAATAATATTTAAATATTAGTATATGGGATGATTAATATATAATACAAAGAATTATTGAAATTGTGTAATTATAATTTTTAATTTAATAGAATATGTATAATATTTTTAAAAGAAACTTTTTAAAATTTCTATCTCAAATTTGTATTGAAAATTTCCGCCACAGATTTACGACAAAAATTCTATTGCGAAAAAATTCACCACAAATTATTACAATCAAAAATTTTTCTATGATTTTTTTCTGTCGCAAAATACATCGCAAATACTAATTTGTGACGGCTTTTTGGCAAAATTCTGTCTAGTTATGATGAAATCGATTCCTAACAGCGGATTCTCTGCATCTAGGGCTCTGGCTTTAATCGGCGACTGCTTTCGATGGCTAGATGGTAAAGATCCCAATTTCTTTCTTCGGAGCCGTTTCTTTTCCCGTCCCTCCTCCCCGGCATAGCGCTTCGCTTTCGATTCTTCGGAAGAATCCACTTACGTCTCCCTTCTTCATTGATCTGAGGGAAAAGGAAACGTCTACCAGTTGAAAAGCTAGACATAAAGTAAGTGGCTTGATGACGATAACTAAGCTAACACACCGGAGTTGGCTGCTGGCACAAGAGGGTGGTGCCTTTCATGGGGCCGGAGGGGAAATGGATATAGAACTAGAATCGATAGGATCAAACGACTTTTTTCCCCATGAGCTAGAATATCAAAGAAAGCATTGTTTTAGTAGTGTAATCAGCACATCTGTTCATATATCTCTGGAAGTGTTAACGGTTGGCCCTTAAAAAGACAACTGTAGAAGTTTCTTTCATGGCTGTTTCATTGAATTCAGTGATCAGCTTCAATCACACCGTTCGTCTCTTCTCTTGCTCCAATTGGTATATCATTTTTCTGGTTTTGTGTACACTTTTGTGTCCGTTAAATTATGCTAAGTTTCCTTCTTGAGTTATGGTCATCTAGGCCGTGTTTTTCTTGGCATTCTGATTGGATTCTTGTTCTATGGACTGTTCTTGTTGCTTGGTTATCTGGAATAACTGATATATATGAATATTTCACTTGGTTGCTTTTGTATTGAAAAATTGGAATTAATATTCATAGTAGGGATTCGCCATGATCTGAGTTTTATTTTATCGATAGAGAGAATATACTTGGACAAGAATGGTCTGGAGGAAGCTCTTGAAGCTAAATCATGAGTCCCACAAGAGATTGCATCTCAATAAATGGTATCCTGTCCAATTAATTATTTTTACAAGCTTGGCAATTGCACATACATTCACAAATTGAACTTTCCATATGGGTAGCTCCACAGCCTCTATTTTAGGTTCTTTGTCTTGCTTGTTGAGTAATGTCATTTAATATGAATAAGGATCTCTTGGTTTCGAACATGTGAATATAGTCTTCACTTTTAATTCGGGACATGTGAAACCTGAAATTAGTGGCTAATGTTAGAACTATATGGAGATTGTTATCTCTGATTCACTCTATGAAAACATAGAATAATTGATTTTATAGTACCAAATAACGTGCAAACAATCTACTGTCTTGTTCTGTTAGTGATTTGCAGGTGGCATGGTTCTTTGGGCTTACGAAAGATATAATTAGTTACTGAATGATCTTTCTGTTGTCAAATCAGGCTCTATCATTGAGTAAAATGCAGTATTTTGACATTGAAACTTCTTTATTAGCACCAAAGGCATTCTCAAGCAAAATACAAACAGAGAGGTTCATTGCCTATCTAGGCACTTATTATGTAATGGGATGATCTTCATGCTGTCTGGATTTTTAAGAATTCTGTGCTCTGTTTTTGGGTGCTTTATGCTCTGATCCTTTAGCTTCAAACCATGGTTACTTTTGACTGACTTTGACATGTTTAGCTTCAAACCTCTGTTACCTTTGCCTTATCCATCTGTTTTGTTCTTTGTCGGACATCTTTCGTTGTCTTCAACAGATCAGAATTTGCTTCTCTTCATATTATTTTATAATTTTCTGCTAACGAGTTTATGTAAGTGTTCAATTTCCTGAGATAAGTCAGTCTCTAAAATTGTTTTACAATTTCCTTGATTTCAGCTAAAGCTTCTTGCTGTCCATCCACCATGTGCATTGACTCTTCCTTTTGAGCTGAATAATTCCCTGTAAAAATTATTTCGCTGCTGCAGGTCCAGCTATAGACTTCTAGAGTCTGAAAGTAGCTAATATGGCAAAGCTTTCGCTTTAGTTGAATTTAGCATGTAGCTGATGCTGATTGCTTTGGTAAGCAGCAAAGATTCTCTCTGGATAATCTTTCTGTTCTTCTGGTTATGCTTTCTTTTAGGATTGAGTTTAATCCACTGCTGAAATACCTCACTTGATGGGGACACATCTACGCTCTGTTTAGCAATCCTGTAAAATTCCCAAGTTGGGCTAAGAATCAACAAGCAAAACACTTGATAAAACCTAATGTCGGTGATTGGCTTGTTCCCATAAGAATTTCTCATAAACTAGTTCTGCCAGTTTATCTGGTGGTTTACCTCTTTATCATTTTGAATTCTTGAGTGTGTGTTATTTTTAGCTAGGCGGTTGACCAAAAAGACAAAATAAACACTGCATAGACTTGGGCACATGAAGCTCAAATAGGTAAAGTCCATTTAGGATTCTAACTATTGCTTGCAAGCTAGCCAATCTTGATGCTTGGTCTAAGAACTGGAGCTTTGCAGAAACTCGGTAATTTGCACAATTGGCATAAATGATGTATTGTTTTCTAGGGTAGAACTAGTTTGACACAACTGTATGCTACCATGAGCAAGATGTGCCATCATATGACTGCATCATAGATTAACATAACACATCCGACAAAGGTTAAACATCCAGCAAAACTTTTGTGCGATCTACATTGAGAAACTCAAAGGTTTGCAGTTTGTCTTAGAAGTTAGAAAACCATATTAATGACTAAAAGCTGAAACTTAGATTGGCTTTGTATCCACACAGGTTGCAGGCTAATTACCAGGTCACAAGAACTAGTATTAGAGCATTGCTGAAGTTCCCCTCAGGAGCAGTTGGATTAAGACAACTTATAGAAGGAAAAAGATCAAATGGTCTACCTTTTAGCTACTGGTGGCGATTATGTTGCCACAGAGAGCACTAATAGGATTCTAAAATTAGTGAAGGATCATATTCTGATGGCAGGTCCTCAGATAAACTAACTCACTATAAATTCTACAGCTACAGATGAGAAAATTCAACCTAATTACTGAAAATCTTGCTGTCTGTTTTATTAAGTTTTCCTTCTTCAACACATTATGTGTAACTTCAATATCATTTAGAGGAACAATTGCGTAACTGCATAATTGTCCAACAATCCCATCACTTCTGTGTACCTGTGTAGACATGCACATAGGCACAAGCAATGGAAAAACAAGATTATGCTATCACTTCATATTGGTATGGTATTAGACTTTGTTGGATTGATTGCATTAATAATATTATTTCTAGATTATATATTGAATTATGTATCATGGGATGCTCCAAAAGTCTCAAGGGTAAGATGTGGAAAATGACTAGCTGATTCGTTTTGATGTGTTTGGAGTCATCCCTTGCATTGTTGACAGACCTGTCATCTCATCTCTCTCAACGCTGCCAAAGTCCAGAGTGCAGGCTCCATCAACTGGTGTTGTGCTACTGTTCGAAAGTAACCTCATTTTTGTATTCAACTATCCAATGAAGTCCTACTTTTCTGCATTTTTCTTCATGACAGAGACATGAATATTGTGAAGATTCTGTGTACTAGTGCCCATTAAAAATCAATAGGACATTGTTCTTAGCATTTTCTTTAATTGCACTGTGTTTGAAGATGATTTGGGCTTAGACTTTAATCTATATAACCATTTTTTACTCGGAAAATTTTAGTTAGTTTGGTAAGTCAAATTATGGAGGTGTTGATAGTCAATCTTGTGAACCATAAAGGCAGAATGCTAATCTAAGTACGAAAAGGATTTAGATTTGCAAATTTGCATAACTTAACAGCAAGAAAGAACTGGCAATTTCGAAAATATCACATACCTAGGTATGAGCCAACATATTGATTGATCATTTGAATCAATGACATTAGTTTGGTTGCACATACAGTGTGAGGTTAGAGGTTCAAACCTAATAAATTCTTAATATGTGTATGTATAAATTAAATATAGGCCAACATTTGGCAATTAATGTGGCCATCAATCATATTAAACATCAAAGCTCATCAAATTGTGTGTGATTGAGCCAACAACCGACCGGTATGCTTGCACTTAAGATCCAATTGTTTGAAATAAGAGAAGTGAAGTAGGAGGAAACCTCAAGGGCCACCCAATCCTTGGAAACAAAATCTGATTGTGGGGGTGGGGAGTAAATCAATGGTCGTATCAATCTTTAGAACCCCACTTTGTGGTGGGTTAACAACTGCATTTGTGAATAGGGCCCTACACAAAGACTTATGGGTGATTGTAATCGAAGCCCTTTTGTTTTCTTGCGCAGAACAATCTTAGTCAGCCAGAAACTCATATATTTGTAAAGTGAAACTAATCAAAGTACTTAAATGATTGAGCCAACAAGGAAGAGCTAGCCAGTTTCATCAATTTTGTATCCCACCACTGGAACTTGATAAGTTTGAGATGATATTTCTTTATTTTCTTTTTCTTCCTCATATTTCGCCTAATAGTGACATAGTTGGTGGGACAAAGAGTGTGTGTTTGTGTGAGATTATCAGCAAATAGAAAGAAAATGACTTAGGTTTCATTGTTAGAACAATTTTTTTTTTTTCAGATTAAGTTTGCGTGTTAGAATGGTTTATAAATTGTTATTTTCTTGTACATACATAGGAATATTGCCAATTGCTGCATGCCCCACCAATCTTAATAATAGTAGTAGATAATGTTTCAGTGATATATGACTGGTAAAACTTAAAAATTGAGACAAGGGCTGGCCTGGTCCAGAGGCCAGCCCTGGACCGATCCTTTTATCATTCAAATATAAAGTTGTGCCCTTTACCAGGTCAATCAAAAAAGTGTGTGTGACAAATTCATGGAATGCAGTTAATGCAATAAATATAAACAAAATCTGACCAAAAATCATGAAATTGAACAAATTCTAAACGTGCTAAAAGGTTATTCTTATCTACAGCAGCCCATCAACCTTATAAACTAGACAAATAGAGAGAAGACCATGTAAATGGGAATGCCCTCTTTTTCCCTCAACTGTTTATTTTACTTTTTTTTTAATCTTCTTTAAATTTTTAGTTTATTTTTTTTTATATAAGTTAAAATACTATCTTCCGTGCAGAATTCTAACCTAGTCGTATCTAAAATAAAATTTAAAGATCCTCTGGTTGATTGGAGATCCAAAAATATATTCATGCCTTTGAGGTGACTGCAAGATAAGACCAAGAATAGTTCCCATAATTCCCATCTGACCAATGGAAAAAGGTACTACACATAGCACCAGTCACCATCTACATTTGGAGATCACACAATCAGCCAGCACTACTGGCCACTGCAAAAACAGTGGCACTAGATGTGGTATAAAAACAAGCACAGCAATGTATAATTTCAGTATCTTTTTTGGGTATTTGAGGGCCAAAACAGTAACAAATTGTTTCTTGAAAATGGAAAATTGCTTTTGGCCTGAGGACCACGGCTCCTGGAATTACTGCCAAACTCCATGGCTTCCTCCTGATGAGGCTGCGCCGCTGCAGTATCATTATTACCCTGGCGCTGTTGCGGTGGCGCCACCATGGGCGCCACCATTTGAAGGAGCGGCAGAGGACAAGACCGCCAGTGCTTCTAGAAGCCACAGTGAAGCAGAGAAGAGGCGCAGGGACAGAATCAATGCACAGCTTGCCACTCTCAGGAAACTGATCCCAAAGTCTGAAAAGGTACTCTCTCTCTCTCTCTCAACACCAGTAACGTAATCCTTATCGTTAGTTGTGCATATGAAAGTGTCAAACATTTGATGTCTGAATTCCATGATAGTTCCTAATTATTGCAATCAAGGGCTAATGCTCTGACCAATGAGCTTAAAGCTCATGAATACCTAAGAAAGATCCTCTACATATATAAAGCAATTTACAATGATACACTGTGTATTTGCAGATGGACAAGGCAGCTTTATTAGGACATGTAGTGGATCATGTTAAGGAACAGAGTAAAAAGGCAAAAGAAGTGAGCAAATTCTCCACAATCCCAACTGAAATTGATGAAGTTACAATAGATTACTTAAATGCAGAGGAAACAAGATCACAAGACAATCAAAATCTCTACATGAAGGCTTCTATTTGCTGCGATGATAGGCCGGGATTATTTGCAGAGCTGAATAGTGCGCTCAAGGGCCTAGGAATGACCATTGTTCAAGGTGACATCACCACTGTGGGGGGCAGAACGAAGAACAATTTTGTTCTATGTTCGAAGGGCAGTGGGGTTGAGCACAATTCACGAGTCAACTCACTCAAACAGTCGCTCAAACTAGCCTTGAGCCGAGTAGTGATATCTTCTGGAGCATCGAGTTACAGTGCTAGAAGCAAGAGGCAAAGGTTCTTTCATCCTAATTCTGGTTAATTGATCTGAGTACTGCTCTACCATTATTTTGATTGAACTGGCGATTTTCTTGCTGTCATTATTCTTTAGAGAAGCTGGATTATGAACAAGTAGAGGAATTGTACTAGCAGATATAAGAAAGTATCAAATGTTTGATTTTGAGATGTAATAATTCCAGGGATTGTTCTGGAATTTGCATATTGTTAGAGGGGAAAAGGATCATGATTTGATGGGAGACTTGGGAATTCTTCTCCCACATCTATCTATTTTTTCCGAGATATCATCATGTAATACTTGTCCAATGTTTGAGCATGAAGGATATGATGTTTTATTCAGATTTGCCTAGGATTCCATAATCGTGTTTCCTGTTTATGGACCCAATGCTTTGGTACAACATTTGGATGAAATAAACAAAAGACAATGCTAAAGAAAACAATTTTAGTTGTTTAATGGCTACAAGAAATATTAAAGGCAAAAAAGAATGAGAGAAATAATAGAGAAATGTTTGGTAAATTTTGCTACAACTCACAATAACCAAGTGATAAAAATTTATAAATATCCACAAAGAAATTCAAAAGCAAAAGATACAAAATTTAATATGGTTCGATGATGTGTCTACTCAAGGGATAAAGAGATGAATTTTATTGATTTCACGTCAAATGCCAAGTGCAAATTCAAGTCCCACAAATTATTCTCATGAGAACACCTAATTTTCTCATATATAATCTCCATCAGATGATTTTCTCTCAAAACTATTTCAAAACTATTTTAAATGGGCGAGGTGAAAAAAAGAGGAAAAATCACAAATGAGCTCAAATACTTGTTTGAGGCCCAAAATGGCCCGTAGGCTAGTGTTGCATGCACAAACACATTATGGTGTGGAAAAAATATGAAAACTGCCCACATGGGCAACGGCTGTCATGCTAGTGTGTAGCTTGCTTACACTTCGACACACGGCATGAATTGTTTATCACTCACTGAGGCACATCTTCTTACACTCTAGCATAGGGCAATGATGACAATTTTTGTGTGGCCTAGTGCATGGCATGACCTTTCCATGCATTGTGGCACAACTGCTGTGTGCTTCAACAGGTCATTTCTTATGATTTTCATGTTGTTTCTTTATCACTTATGTTGTTTTGTGTCACTTTCTCATTGTTTCCAACTTGAATTTCAATGTATAATTAACAATTTCTACCTTACTTGAAATTCTCAACTCATCATTTCTATCTCTCCCAAAGGGAAATCATTTGAGTCCATAAATATTTATCAAATCCAAGCAATGCTTGAATTTGATCCTTAGAATGGTCTTTGTCAATATATCCACCAAATTATTCTTAGTTCTAACCTTAACACCAAGATAACATCTTAAGACATTGTATCCTAGACAAAATGATGCCTAACATCAATGTATTTTATTCTCTTATGAAATGCCTAATTCTTTGGCAAGTGTATGGCACTCTAACTATTAAAAGTATCATAATAAAATCAAAACTCATATGCACATTATTAAATAGCTCCTTCAACCAAATGCCGTGCATTGCGCCTTAGTTAAAGCCATATACTTAGCTTCTATTGTGAACAATGCAACTGATGACTACAAAGTCACTTTACAGCTAATGGTACTCTAAAACACAAAGTATATAGCCTATCATAAACATTTTGACGTTCAAATCAATGACATAGTTTGCATCTACATAGCTTGAAGCCAGTAAGTCTAGTTGTAAAATTCAATTGACTATATATGAAATATTTATCCATAGAATTTCTCGTATACCTTTATAACCCATTTCATTAACTAAGAATACATCTTCGCCAACTTGTGCATATAACCGCTTAGAACATTAAAATGAACTATAAATAGCGTACTAACTAGCTTGGACTTATTTGTCCTAATGCTCTCTAGTAATTTATCAATATATTCCTATTGAGACAAATACAACAACCCTAATTGTCTATCGCGCATAATCTCTATACCTAATATTCTCATTTCACTACCCAAATCCTTTATCTTAGATTCCTCGCTCAACTAGCTATGGTAGTTTACTCTCTCTCTCTCTCCCCCTCTCTCCCGCTCCATCCCTTTCCCTCTTTTGTGAGCTAAATTATAGTTTTGCAATGACTCAATTCTTTACTGTTGTTTAGGTGATAATAAGCTTTCATGAGCTTTATCCATCACCTTCTACTTCTTTTTCTAAATAATTTATAGAGTGCTAATCTCAAGTTCTATCTTCTCCATAACACCCTCTCAGTTGTTATTGTTTTATTTCTCCTTTTTCAATAAAGTAGACTTATCAAATAACATATCTCTGATAGTCAACTTGGAGCCTTTATCATTGGTACAACACGAATGGAAACTTTTGATTCCATCTGCATGGCCTAGGAATATGCACTTCTAGGCCACAATTCAAGTTTCCCATCATAAATATGAGCATAGGCCAAACACCTTAATACCTTCAAAATTAAGTAATTACTAAGAGCTAAACAAACTTCTATTGATGCCAAGTAACTCAAAGATGTGAACAATAACCAATTCGCCAATAGAAAGAAGTAAAATAGCTTCAACCCTTAAATCCTTGGACAATCCAAAATTATAGAGCATGCATCAAGTTATCTCTAAAAATATTTTGTTTATCCATTAAACTTATTATTTTATGGTGTATGTATGATTGTCTAATACCTTATAATCCCTTCATTATTGTAGAACTCCTAAAATTCTTTGTTGCACAAGTCCAGACCATTGTTAGTTCTCAAGCATTTGATAGCCTTCCCAGTTTGCTTCTCAATCAAGATCTTTCACTGCTTGAAGTTGACAAATACCTTATCTTTGTACTTAGACATGTATACCCAAACTCTCTATGAGAATCATCGATGAATGTTAGCATGTACCTAGAACCACCCATTGAATGAACTTGAGAAAGACCCTAAAGATTTGAATGAATGTAATTCAAGGGCCTTTGGTCTTGTGAATTTTTGTATTAAACTTTGCCTTGCAGGTTGCTTCCTAAGAACAAACTACTCATAAAATTCTAACTCTCTAGTCTTCTATCCATAATGTGAATCTAATTTGCTCAACTTAGACAGTTCCCTCTTACTTATGTGCCCAAGCTACATATGCCACAATTTCATAGTATCTCTATTAATATGCAATGAAGAAACTATTGTAGCAATAAAAATTATACTAACCTGCAAAATTTAGAGGTTGTTTCACTTTTCTCTCTTCATGATAAGCAAATCATCCTTTGAAACCTGTAGAACTATATCATGGGCTCTATACTAACACATTCTTCTCTAACATGTTAAGTAAAATCAAGTTTTTCTTCAATCAATTTCCTCACAATTTTATTGAGCATTATGATATTTATTGTGTTAACTCCAGTAACTCCACAATTGCATTATTTCTCATCAAAACTTTATCACCGTCACATTTGCAATAGGTGGTAAATTAATCCTTTCATGGGCACATATGGTAGGAGTAGCAATTATCCAATATCTACTCAAAACATAAAAGACCTTCAGTAACATTGAGAATAAGTACTCCATCAAACTTATCCTTAGCAACACTAACAACATCATTCCATTTTTGATTAGAAAATCAACTTGAGTTCTTCTCTTTTCTGCGTTTTGGGCAGTTTCAGTTTTAGAGCGCCTTACCTCTATAATTATAGCATTCCTTGCTAGATTTAGACTTACCTGAAGATTTACAAGCTTATATTCTTCCTCATTTCTTTTAGTTTCCCTTTTGTATCCAAACTTTCACCATTCTCAATATCATTTTTCCCTAGGACATTCTTTTATATTCCAATTTAGTTTAATGAGGCTTTCATATCCTCTATTAATATTTTTGTCTCTTTGATGCAATAAAGTGGTCACCAAGTGCTCAAAAAATTTAGATAGAGAACACAAATGAATCAATGTGTGGTCCTCATTATCAACTAGCACATCTATACTAGCAAAATCTAATACCACCTTATTCAAATAATTAAATATTGTGTAATGGATGTAGCTTCATTTATCCTGGGGGTGTGGATTTGTTGTTTCAAATACAACTAATTTGTGAATGATTTCATTAGATATAGAATCTCTAGCTTTGACCATAATCTTGCCAATGTACTTTTTGTTATGACCTCTTTTAGTGCCTTATTTGCCAGTGATTAAATTAGGGTACCAAAAGCTTTTGTCATAAAAGCTTCATTCTCCTCCTCTAAAAGTGTCCATAATAAGAAATGTTTACCCTTTAACGCTCTCTATAGACCTTGTTGACTCAGAAGAGTTTAGATCTTCATCTTCCACAACCTAAAGTCATATTTCCCATAGAATTTCTCTACCTTGTACTTCATCAAGGACATCTTGATCAAATTGGCTCTTATACCATTTTGTTGTAACCTAAAATGACTAAGTAATAATAATTCAAAATATCCACAAAGAAAAGTGAAATCAACACACATAAGATTTAATGTTGTTTGACAACGTGCCTCTCCATGGATAACAAGATGAGTTTTTTTCATTTTAAATTAAGTGCCAAGTACAAATAAAAGTACCAAAAATCTTGCAAGAACATTATACTCCCTTGTACTTATTCTTTACCAAATGAGTTTATTGCAAAACTAGTCTAAAATGATTTTAAAATAGGGTAAAAAACTAAGGAAAAATAAAAATATGAGCTTATACACAAAATTTTGAGTCATAAAATAGATTGTGGACTTGCACCATGTTCCCAAGTCCATAAGACTTCTCATCTATGAACAAAAAGGATATAAATCTATCCTTATGGATAGCGGCTGCCATGTCAAGGCATGGCTTGCTTGTGACCCAGCATACAACATGAATTATTCCTTGTGCACTGGGCACAAGATAAGGGTAATTTCCATACACTGGGGCACACGATTATCTTGACGCACATGCCATACACCCCAAGTGCTGGGGCATGTCTTTTGTGCACCTTGATGTGCCATTTTGCATTAGTTTTGTCTATTCTTGCTATCTCGCACCATTCATCCATCGTTTCCTTGTTGTTTCTTATCATTTTCAACTTGAATTTTAAAGCACAATCAACATCTAGTTTAAAGAGGTGTTAATTTATTTAGATGGACTAACTTACAACTAGTGTAATGTTAGCTTGGAGAAGCTAGCGAAATAGCATAGGCGGACATAAAAGTTAAAATTTTTCTCTTTAAAATGAAATTTCCTCATATTGATACTAACAATGAACTTTTAGTAATTATTTTCAAAGATATAACGGTCTCTTCTTGAGATAATACTACTACAATTCTCAAGAACATCAAATTGGAAGAGTGATTTGAACTTTCGTCTAAATCATTAGAAGTAGAAGAGAATGAACAGATTAAAATGAATAATACACCACTAAATAAATAAACAACATGAATGACAATTATAAACGTTGGGGGTTCTATTTATAATTGTTAAAGAGAACTAAGTTGGAAATGTTGAATGGATTGAAAAAATTGACTTTTCATGAAACCATGTTTATTTTTCCGTACATGTGAAAGGATAGCCATGTGTTGCTTGTTAGACAATACCACTTATCATAATTAGATTAGAAAGAAATAGACTAAATATTTATTAAATGACTTTGTATAAAAAGATACGTATGTAGGCAATATATGCATAAACCTATATCAAAGTTAGGTCATCCTACCCAGCATTTGCATGTGGGCTTTTGTCCTAAATTCACTAGGATATGGGAATTCTCTTTTATAATACTAAAAAGTAATAACATAATATAGGGACAAGAGTGAATGACATGCCATTAAATGAATGAACTATATGAATGAATTTATAAATACAATGGTTATATTTATAATTGTCAAACATTTGTGTTTAAATTGATATAATTGTTAGAGAAGTGCTGATTGGGCGAAATATTTGTCTTTTCATAGAAACATGCATGTTGTTTTGCATGATCAAATAGCCACTTGTTACTTGTCCAGCATTTCACTTGTCATATTTAGATCAGAGGAAAATTGATAAACTTATTAAAAATTCTTAATTTATCTTTTATAAAGAGACATAAATAATTTCGGACCTATATATGTCCATACGCAGCCTAAGTCCTGACTTGCCTTGTGTGCATGTGAGCTGTAGCCCAAATTCATTGGGATAGGACCTCCCTATTTAAAAACATTATTGGTATCTATTGATGCCCAAAATTAAACATCAAACTTGAACTTTATAAAGTGGTCTATAATATTTCTAATTTTCAATATTTGATAGATGACTTTTTATCTTTTTATAGTCTTAGTTTTAATTATACATATTATTTTAAGTAGCTTACTTTTGGTTTTAATTTCTTATTCACATCAAATTAATTTTATATAATTAATCATACTACATTCATTTGCACATGGATCAAAGTACAACAAAGCTAAAGTACTCTCCTAACTATTAAATGAAATTGCTTAAGTAATTAACCAAATTTGGTTACAACCAAAATAATCAAATCAATTTTCAAATGTCCTGTTGTGAGTCAAACTTTACACATAGAACTAAGCAAACACTAGAGAGATTTCATTTAGAAAGTCATTGCATTGAGAAAGATAGCTTGTAGCATTGAATCTTAATTAGGTGAATACATGATATTTATTTGACTAATTAATTCACATACTATTTTGCAATATTTAGCATTGGTGCAACAAAACACAATAATACCACATAATAGTTGTTCTAGCACCTCTTTTTCTTGTGATTGTATCCATTTTGGTCCTAAACAAGTTCCGAATTTATAATTATTAAAGGTCGGCCACAATTTATGCTTATATAGATGAATTCATATTAAGAGTATGATATCATAATCCACTTAAAATTATAGGAATCATTAAAAGTATGATTTAACATATTCTTCTATAGTAACACCTATCTATTGTATAAATAAGGGTTCACTTTAAGTGTTCATTAGTTATTTCATTAAATCAAAATCTTGGACTTTCTAAGGTTGGATTACCACTATGAGAATTCTTACTTTGTGGGTTTCAAGTCCATTCTCCTCAACAAGTATTGGGGAGGAGATCTATCAAGCAAAATGAATTGAACAAATTGAGAATAAACTAAATAAATGTGTCTCAAATTATATGAAGAACTAAAGATATATTTTCATCATATAAATTTAAGTTGCCCTAGGATTTTTTAAAGAACTAATAGAGGAGTTACAAAGTGAGTTAAGATGATGTTACCCAAAAAAAAAAAAAAAATAGAACTACTATCTAATATAATAAAAAATAAATAATTCCTCTTCAGCCCCCCCTCCCCCCCAAGTTGGAGCTTGATAATTTCCAACTAAGCCCAACTTAAAAGAAAGATCACTAAATGATGGGGGCAAAAAAGGTAATTTGGTAAAAGTGTTAGCCAATTGGTCTTTAGGTGAGACATGTTGAGGATGAACTAATCCTTATTTGTACTTATCCTAGACAAGGCAGCAATTTCCAATTGTTTGGTTCTCTCATGAAAAATCAAATTTGTATTAAGATAAGAGCAGCCTTGTCACAATAGAGAGGAATGAGTAATGATGGGTTAAGCTAAAAATCTTTTAGCCACAGTAGCAATAGTGCTTCCATTTATGCTTCTGCAGACGATCTTGAAATAGTTTTATGTTTTTTAGCTTCCTAATAAATTAAGGAGGTATCAATAAAGATACAATAACCAATCAAGGGTCTTCTACAATCCAAACAGGATGCTCAATCCACATGACAAAATGATTCAAGATTGAACTGTATTCTAGTAGGAATTGGAGAAACTCTTTAAATATCTAAGAATGTGAAGAGCAATAAACCAACGAACATCTGTAGGTGCCTAAACATATTAACTTAAATGTTGATTAGCATAAGTGACATTAGATCTTGTGAAACAAAGGTAAAAATGTTGCCCAAAAAGTCTGTGATAAGGTTGAGGATCAACAAGCAAAGTGCCCCATTCTATGCTAAGTTTACAACCTTTTAGCAAAGGAGCATTAGCTAGTTTAGCACCAGTAAGACTAGCATCAACAATGATCAAGAATTTGTTTTCTTTACTTAACAAAAGTACTAGATGCGGATTGAACAATTTCCATACCGAGAAAATATTAGGCATGCCCCAAATCTTTGATTGTAAATTGTTAATCTAAGAATGTTTTTATTGCCATGAATTAGTTAGAGTTAGAGAGAATAACGAGACAATTATTTGCAGATTACTTGTGAAAACCATAATGAATCAATTTTGCAACCAATTCATGATTTCATTGACGTGAAGCCTACTTCAAACCTTTTCAAGCCTATATACTTGATTTAATTTGGCTCGATTATACACTTTTGGAGGCCACATGTACACTTCCTCATCTGGACTACCTTGCAAAAAAGCATTATTGATTTCTAGTTGATGAATTGGCCAAGCATTAGTAGAAGCAACAACAACAAGAATTCGAATAGTAACAGTCTTAGCAATAGAAGAAAACTTTCACTGTAATCAACCCCTCAAATTTGATTGTAGCCAAAGGCTACAATCAAATTTGACAGGCATGATAGGAAGGTTAGAAGGGGAAGAAGATGCATTTGTCAGATAAGGATTTGGTTATGTGGGAAGAGTGATAGGAGGACACTTAGTGACAGTGTCATTTGCAATAACTAGAAGAAGAGATACGACAGTAGAAGAAGTAGATGGAACAACATTTTTAAAAGGAAATTTTGATTAATGAAATATGACATCCCTAGAAACAAGAATTTCATTAGTGCAAAATCATAAACCTTAAAATCCTTTTTGTCTAAACTGTGTAAAAAAAAAAATACATTTAGTAGCTCTTGGTTGGAATTTATCTTCATTTGGTTCAACTAGGGGTGTTAAAAAAAAAATTGAAACCAACTGAACTGACCAAAAATCGAAAAATTCGAACTAAACCTAACTAGGTTCGGTTGGATTTTCAGTTTTTCATTTAAAAAAATTTGGTTTTTTGATTTTTTTGTGGATTTTTTATTCAGTTAATCGAAACCAAACCAAAAATAAAAAAAAAAACCAGTTTGGTTCTATTAATAGAACCAAAAAACCAAAACAATTTATATATAAAATTTTATTATTCAATCACTACTAGTTTTAGTTTTATTTCAAATTTTTTATTAAATTTTTTAAGTCTAAGATAAATAAATATTAATTTTCAAATAATGTAAATGTTAATGTATTTTTAAATTTTTGGGATAAATAAAAGGAAATTTTTTGATAAGGTGAGATGATTGAGAAAAAAAAAAGAAATAAAATCGGAGAAGAGAAAATAAAACTATATGGTCTTTATTTTATAAAATATAATTTATTTTATCATATTATTACAAAATATATCAAAATAGTTATAAAAAACCCTTTGTTTAATAAATAATATAGATATTAATATATGACATATAAAAACATGAGTAGTTATGATACAAAGAGACAAAAAAATAATATTTTTTTTCCTAAACTCAAACGATACAACTACATAATTTTTTTATTATATGAACTAATACACATTACATATAAACAATAGATGATTATGATTTAAATAGTAAAAAATGTTATATAAAAAGAAAAGTAAAATTTTTTCTTTAATTAATTAATTAAAATTTTATATATTATAGGGTATGTTGATGAGCAAAATTGAAATTTCAACTTAAATTACAAACTAAGGGATAAGAGATTGAATTCTATTTGGTTGTTCTTGTGGTAGTACTAGTAGTATATTGTATTTGTTGACCAATAAAGATTTTATCTAAATTATTATTAAAATAAAGACAATTTTAAGTCTAAAATAAAAGTTATTTTTGTTTGTATACATAATCTATCCTTTTAATTATTCCAATAGCAAAAATTGACAATACAGTTTGAAGGATAAATTGAAAAATTCAATATAAAAAAGATAGTTTGGATACAAATTTTATCAATATTTCAAAATTATCCTTTAGAAATAATGACTTAATAAGGTTATAATTGTATTTTTCATAAAATTTACAAATCTGCATTCTATATTATAATGTCATTAGATTAATTAGCTATTTGATTTTAGTAGATTGAGTTTAAGATTTAATTCATTATTCGACCTTAGCAGTTAAAGTTTAAACATACAAAAATCACATGTTTCTACCTTAGCGATTATAAGCTAGCAACTTTAGCACACTTAATGTGTTTACTAAAATTTTTATAATATAAAATAATTAAAATATTTATTTATCTTCTTAAATTTATAATATTTTAAATGTATTTATTTAGAATAGATAAATTATAATTTTATCAAAAACAATATTTTAAATGTACAAAAAAAGTAATCTAAATCAATATTTTCACCTAAAAACAAATATTTTTATAATATCCTTTTGTCAAATAAATATTTTGGTACTAAAAGAATAAATAACCCAATTTAAAATTTTAATTTAACAAATTTACTTTTATCAAACAAACTTTTATCATATTTTTTTGTACAATTTTTTTTTCAACCCATTGTGACCGATATTGGTTTTTGTTAAAAAACCAAAATCGAACCGATTAAAAAATCAAACATTTTGGTTAATCGAGTGGTTCGATTTGGTCGATTTTAACCGAATGAACACTGCTAGGTTCAACTTGAGTCACAAAGCAAACACACCCAAATACTCTCAAAGAACTATAATTTGGTAATTCTTAATACAACATTTCATGAGGAGTTCTCCAGCCAAGGGTAGGTGTCGGGAGGCGATTAATGAGGTATGTGACATGCAGGACATTTTCCAACTAGAATTTGATGGGTAAAGATACTTCAAACATGATACCTTGGCTAATTTATAACAAATGTCTATGCTCACACTCTACATTATCATTTTATTGTGTAGTGTAAATACAAGACTTTTGGTACAATATGCCATGCTAAGGAAATATTAGATAGATAAGCAACACTAACAAATTTTGTACCATTATTAGTACAAATAATTTTAATAGTATTGTGAAAATGATTTTGAATCATATGGATGAAAAATGAAATGAGCAAGGGAGTTTGACTTTAATATCGCATGAGACATGTCCAAGTGCATCTAGAATAATCATCAACAATAGTTAATACATAATGAGCACATAAAAAGAAGTATTATGATATGGTTTCCAAATATTTGTATGCACTAATTCAAAATAAAAAGTTATTTTGCTTTAACTCACTAGAAAACATAATCTAGTTTGCCTAGACAGAGGACAAATTTCACATGTGTGAGTCAATACAAACTTTATTCTTTAGAAAAGTCAAATGGTGAATTATTGTCAAAGAAAGGTTTCTAATCTAACATGCCACTTATGAGGTTGATCTTAGAGGGTTTTACTACATTATAGTAGTATTTATTTGAAAAAACACTATTAGTTGCAAAACATTAAAATTGATGAAGATTCACTAATTGAAAAGAACTTTGACTAGGGGTATAAAGATTTCCTACTAGCCTTTCCATTGCCAAGATTCTTGTCAGTCTTAAGGTCTTGAAATAGACAGAAACTAGGATAAAAAATGCATTTAATAAAAGCATTCTTGGTTAGTTTATTCACTTAGAGTAGGTTATGTAATTGGAACATGTAAAGTATCTTTGAGAAGGAAATTATTATGCAAAGTGATATAACTAATGTGTTCTACATATTTAATAAAACTATTTGGTAAGTGAATGATTATTTTAGTTTTAATGCTAATGGGATTGAATGTTTTGAAAGTTGGCATGTTTTTGAAGGACCAAAAGAGGATGCTAGATGCAAAATCCATAGAGGCCCTGAAGGCATTTGTGTACCATGCTGACATTGTGATGGTTTTTCTATTCGACTCTTTGTAGTAATTAGATTTATGTGTTGTTATTCTTACTATGCTTTCTTGAAGGTTGAGCAATGGGGGTATAATTTGCATTGCCTATTCCACTTGTAGTTAGCCAATTATGCAAATTGCCATCACAAGTATGTGGAGCTAGAGAAAGAGAAGTTAGAGCTTTCAAAAACTGAGGTTGATTTGCTTGAATCCTGGATTGAGAAGTTTAGGAAATAATTATGGGAGAAAGATATACAATTTGTGGCAACCGTAAATGGTAAAAACCACCTTGATGAGCTATTAAAGAAAATGAGGGCTAAGGTAAAAGATGCTGCTTGACCAAGGTGCGTAAGGGGCTATGAAAGTTTTCACCAATACACCCAGGCTGAGGTTTTTAAGATGCTGCCCGATATTTGGAAGGAGACAGTGCACTAGTTCATGTTGACCTCTATTTTCCTCGATGCCAGCATCAGTTTTAGCATAGATGATGCCAAGGATGCTTTTGAGAAGGTAATATAATAGCTTGAGTTCCTTGGCTATCAGTTCCAAGATAAAGATAAGGTTCAATTTGATGTATATAAGAATGAGTGCCTGGAAGACTACCTTAAGGATACCTTTGAAACACTTCTGTTGCTGTTGCTGTTGATGCAGAGCCTGCTCTGTACTTTAGCATTCCCTTGGTAGCAAAGGAGTTCAACTTCACCACCCTATTTGCCTATGAAATCAAGGAGAAACAAGTTGATTATGCTGCATACTTCCCCCACCTTGTGTGGGAATTTCTTGAGGGTGAGGCTGCTGGTCTTTTTTGCTCGATTAGTGCTCTTGCTACAGGCTAGGAGCAAGAGGTCAAGGGGCTATCTCTAGTCATTACCATCGATATGAGGATGTGTATGATAAAGCTGTAGATGAAGTTGTGGTTGAGGCGAGGGTTGTTGCTACTGTTAACCCATAAGAAGAGGCTAGGTCGAGCTGATTATTGAGTAGCTTCTATTACTTTCTTGATATTACTTGAACAATTTATTTTTCTTATGTAATTTTAGATGAATGGTCTTAAATTAGTTTGGATGTTTAAAATTTTTTATGTTTTGAATGGTATATTTGCTAATTTTTTTTCTATCATTTGCTTTATTTTACCATCTAACAAGTTAAATATTGTTATATTACCAGCTTCATTCTAAGCTTTTTGCATTTTAGCTTTTAACTTTTTACTTCTAGTATTTAGTAGATGCATGCTGCGAGGTGATTGGACCTTGTAGGTTTCTATCATCAATTAGTCATTACTGGATAATTGTAGCATTTGAAAAGTAAAGATCTTATAATGAAATCTTTAGTTCATGGAGAACATTTGGTCTCAAAGCATGATAAATATGTTGAGAAGATAGAATTTCAAAAGATAATAAGTATTTCAAGAAGACATGATCTCGTTTATACATAGAATTTCTTCAAATTCTTGGCATTTCAAGGTTGAGCCAATTCATTGCACTCTAAGTTAGCTAATTAGTAGGAGTTGTTTTTGGTGACCTTTACAATGCTATAAAATCCCTTCCATTTTAGGTCGAGTTTGCCGACATTCTTTGAAATCTCCACTTTCTGGAGAAGAAAATTACCAACCTGAAAGGTCTTTGGTCAGATAGATCTATTGTAATTCTTAGCCATGACCTTTTGCATCTTTGTGTATGCTTGTTAGCATAGCTCATTGACAGTCTTGAGGCCAAGTAGTCTTTCTAATTCATTTTTTATCTAGTTATAGTATATTACTAGAACGGTATCGCTTATCAATTCTGTGTGGATCATAACTTCCAAACTATAGACCAGATTCTATAGATTGAGACTTGTGGCTATTCTCAATGTTGTTTTATAGGCCTATAGAGCCTCAGGGAGGTTGTCTGCCCAATTCCCTTTAGATCCTTCTAAATGAGTTTTGATAAGGTCTAGAATAGTTCTATTGGTGACCTCCATTGGTCCATTCACTTGTAGGTTGCCCATTGATGTGAAGTGTTGCCTTATGCTTAGGCTTTCACACCAATATTTGGTCTTTTTGCTTTGGAACTATACTTTGTTGTCAGATATTAGCACTTTTGGCAAACTAAAACAACAAATGACATTTTCCCATAAAAAGCTCTTCATTGTTGTGTTTGTTATTTTGGGGACTTCCTCTGCCTCAACCTATTTGGTGAAATATTCAACTGTGACTATCATATACTTTTTTTTTCCCATGGCCCATGGGAACAACCCCACAATATCTATTCCCTAATAGTCTAATGACTAAGTGACATTAATGGTTACTAGGTCGAGGCCAGTTGATGGTTGATGTTGGCATGTACTTAGCATGATGGGCATTTCCCAACAAATTCAATTACATCTTTTAGTAAAGTCAGCTAAAAGTATCTTTGCCTAATAACTTTGTAGGCCAACGCTTGGCCACTAAAATGATTGCTACAAATGCTACAATGAATTTTTCCTAATACTTTCTGAGTCTTCTCTATTTTCAAGAATCTTAATAGGTGGCAAGAAAAAGACCTCTTGTACAACTGTCCAAACTCATTGAGAGCAAATGTTTTGCACAACTTTTCAACCTCCTGGCCTTGGATTTGTCCTCTAGTAACTTGCCTTCTCTCATGTATGCTTTGATCTCATCTTGCTAATTAGGTCACGAATCCTCTATCTCCTATATTTAGTTTTAGTTAAGTCCATTTATTTTGGTTTTCTCTACGATGAGAAATGTAATGATTCTCTCTCTGGTCTCTTAAGTTGAGTTGCCAAATTTAGATATTGCATTTGTCTTCTTATTCTATGATCTAAGACTTGACTAAGTGTGAACTTTTTGAATTACTGCTACAGCCTCTTGAACTTCTCTATTAGGCATTTGGACATCGATGCTTTTTTGGACTCAAAGTTACCGTTGAAAAGCTTGGCTACAAATTGGGAATGTATGGTGGCAGCTAAATATTCGACTCCTTTGTCTCTTGCCATTTTTTGGCTAGCACTTCATATTTAGCTTCATTAGTTACTTGAAAATCGAGTTTCATAGCAAAATTATATTCCTATACTAGGAAAAAAAGTAAAGAGATTCCCATTCCTCCTCTAGATGAGATAGATGACACATCTACATATAAAAACTAGAAAGACGATTGCCACTTTACAATTACAGTGAGGTCGATGTGCTTAGCCATGACGTTTATTAGTACTTGGGCATTGATAGCTGTTGTAAGCTGGTATTTAACATTGCATTTGCCTAACTTGATAGCCCATTTGGTTACTTGTTAGATGTATTTGGTTGCTACAGAACTTGTTTGAGGGGTTGGTTTGTCAAAACAACTATGGAGTGAGATTGAAAATAAGGTCTCAGTTTTCTTGCTGCTACAATTAAAGCGAGTTTGAATTTCTCGATCTTCAAGTAATTATGTTTGGGACTGTGCAAAGCTTTACTGATATAGTATATCGATTGATGTGTGTTGTGATCGATTAACATAAAGATTAAACTGACCGCTGTTATTGAAATGACGATATATATATACAAGACCTTATTGACGGATGGATTGGATAGTAATGAAGGGGTAGACAAGTATTACTTTAACTTGACTAGGGCCTGATCATATTTCTTAGTCCACTGGAATTTCCTAGCATTCTTAAGGATCTTGAAAAAAGATAAACATTTCTCTGCAAGTTGGGTAATGAAAAAACCCAACGCTATAATTTTTTTGACTAGCTTCTGTATTTCTCTAACTATTTTTGGTGATGAGATGTCCTAGATTGCTTGAATCTTTTGTAGGTTCGCTTTGATGCCTTTTTGGCTAACCATGTATCTTAGGAACTTGTCACCTCTAACTCCAAGTGTGTATTTATTCGGATTGAGCTCATTCTAAAGGCTCTTAATATGGAAAATATATGGTCAAGGTTCATCAAATAATTGGTCCTTTTTTTTTCAGATTTGGTAATCATGTTATCCACATAGACCTCCAATGTTCGACCTATCTCATTTTTGAATATAAAATTTGTCAATCTTTGTTAAGTTGCCCCTACATTTTTAAGGTTGAATGACATTAGTAAGAAATAGTATAGAACATTAGGGACGTCAAAAGAGGTCTTGTCCTCGTCTTCGAGGGTCATACAATTTAATAATATTTATGGAAGCCTTCCATCATGCTCAACAGGTCACAACTTGTAGTTTAATCCACTGACAAATCTATTTGAGGCAGTGTGTAAGGGTCTTTAGGACATGCTTTATTCAAATTAGTAAAATTACTACACATTTTTTATTTGCCCTCATTCTTAGGTACAAGGACTACATTACATAACCATCTAGGGTATTGCATTTCTATAATATATCCTGCATCTAAGAGTTTGTTGACCCCTTTCTTAATAATTTGGCAACTTTTAGCATTGAAGATTCTACTTTTTTGTTTAATTAACTTGTATGAAGGGTCCATGTTAAGGTGGTGGATGATGATTTGGGGGTCAATTCCTTGGATGACAACTATTTTCCAAGCAAAAACATCAACATTCTTTGTAAGGAAATCAACTAGCTTGTTTGGCATGTTGCTGCTCAAATGAGTGCTAATCTTAGTAGTCTTGTTGGGATTCCCAAGTTCCAACTCAATTATTTTAAATTCTTCCATTGGCTCAACTCTGATTACTTCATGCTTTATCTTTTTGGTCACTTGTTCTTCCTTGGGTTCTATTACTGGGATATCCTTTGAGGGCTTCAATTTTAGTCAAATTTTCTTGCCATTCACTTCCACTAAAATGGTATAGCTGTGCCAAGCTTACTTTATATTCTGTAGTAGCTCTCTAACTCTTACATTTGCAGGGGATTTAACTTTTATGTGATAAGTGGATATAATAGCCTTAAATTCATTAAGGATAGGTCTCCCAATGGTTGCATTGCATGCAAATGGTGCATAGACTACCAGATAACTGATCATCAAAGTTTGTTGTTTTGGTGCAATGTCGAATGATGTAGACAATGTTATGGATCCAATGAAAATGATTTTGGAGATGTCGAAACCTACAAGTGGGGTGCTAACCTGCTCAAATTTCAACTGGCCTATGTTTATCTTGCATAAGATCCATACAAAGATGATATTTGTTGAACAACCATTATCAACCAAGATCTTTTTAACCTTGAGGTTTGAGATTTCAATAGTGACTACTAATGGTCAATCCAACTTCTTGTCCTCTCCTTGCTCTTTTATATGAGTGAGATTGGAGACTGAGAGATATGTATGTTCAACAATTATAGAAACTTGATAAATAATGCTAGCTAGCTTAGTTTAGATGGATTCTAGTTTTTGCCGGAGTTGTTTTCTTGCTATCTTGGAGTACCTTCCAATTAGGCCTCCAGTTATTATGTTAATCACACATATGAGTACGAGCTTTTTGACCTTAATCTTCTTTTTCCCTTTATCATCACTCTTAGAGCTGCTTGACTTTTCTTTATAAGGAGTCTAGTTTGTTTGTTCCTTTTCTTTTTGACCTCTCTTGTCAATGTAATTCTTCAAGCACCTTTGCTAGATTAGATACTCTATTTTATCATGCAATCGGAAACAATCTTTTGTGTCATGGAGTTTTTATTTGTGAAAATAGAAGTAACTTTTGGAGTTCTTCATGGTAGTTGTTTCATTATGTTTCTTGGGTTTTTTTTAGGAGGTCACCATTTTGAATTGCACATAGGACCTTCTTCCTTGGTGTGTTGAAAGGGATGTAATGGTGGAACCTCGTGATGGGGGATCAGTTGTCATTTCTCTGTTACTTATCTTCCTTATCTTTTTCTTTCTTAATTTTCTTTTCATGCTCGTGGCTCCCATACTTCATTTTTTTCATGTTTTCTTGTGTTATATATTACTTAGCTAGGTCGAGTAACTCTTCCATTGATCTCGGTCCTTCCTGACTAATTTGTTAACACACTCCATGTTCTTAAGTTCGAGGAAGAGGACATCAATTAGAAATTCAAAGTTCGAGAAAAAGGAAATCAATTAGAAATTTAATTCTAGGTTGTCTATTTTTAGCATTTCAGTGTTGAATCAAGCAAAGAAATCTTTGAAGGATGCTCTATTATTTTGCTTAACTGCATTAAGGTACATGTGTAGAAGCTTAGCTTTTTTTCGACTAGCAAATTAGTGTAACAACTTGTCACATAACCTATCATAGAAAAATATTAAGGTCTTTCCCAATTTGACAAACCAATCAATAGCTAATTCTTAGAATATGGTCTCTAACATCTTGGTGTGGTTGTGGTTATTGTGTCCATTGAGCTGCATCATAAGTTTGAACTACAAAAGATTCTCATTTAGATTAATGGATTCATCATATTTTCGCAGCTTGGTTAGGATTTTTGCATCTATTACTATATGCTCTTTGATTATCTCCTAAATAAATTGTGATCTCTCTCCTAATGACGTCGAAGGCAAGTTCCTAGCAGAAATTTGCTTTGAAATTTTCTCTAGTCATCTATTTAACTATTGGACTTAGTGTGAAACCTCTTCCCACTCTTTATGAACTACCTAGAATAGATTTCGATTCGATTAGGGCCAGTAGTGCTCAACCCTTTTATGTTGCTAGGCTTGATAGGGTCAAGTTTTCCTAGGCTTGATGGCGAGGTCTTTCTTGGGGAAATCATCTTAGGTGGACCTCACGTAGGCTAGTCCAAAGACGCATCTCTTTTTGCATTCTTTCTTTGTGTAGAGCTCCATCATCATATGGGGTGTCTTTCTTCATGCCTTGCTGGGTGAGGGGTGGCATTTGCTGAGGGTGTGGTTTGATTATTGTGCTTGAGCAATGTTGTCGAAAGTTGCATTGATAATTGGGCAAAATTTTGATTGCTTATTATTTTCACAAGCTATGGAATGGTTAATGTTGCCACCTTTTCTAGTCATGAGCTTGGACCTACATCTTTTGGTGGCTGTTGAGGCAGTGGTGATGGCAGAGGTGGGGATCTTGTTTCACTCTACTTTTTCGACATGGCATGCTTAGTATTCATCATTTTCTACTGTAGGCTTAAGATTGCATAGATAACATCAAATGATAATAACATTTTTAGTGAGATGGTCTAGTGAGCTGGCAATCTGCAACTAGGGAACAAACATCAAGCTAATTGAGTAAGCCATCAGATAAGGCCCTCTGATGCTTAAGTTAATGATAACTCAATTGGAAGGCAAATAGGTAGAGTGAGGGTTTAGAAGGGAATGAAAAGCATACATGTGAACCTAAAATGAGGGTATTTAGAATGTATGGTGCCTCAGAGAGATAGTAAAGTTGAAATAAGCATATACTCCTTGCCATGTAGTGAAGTCCCTTTTCTTCACATAAGGGCCTCAAGAGTTATTTTAGAGTTAGTTGGCCACCATGCTTTTTATCGGCCAGAAATAAGGAGTGCCTTTTTTGTAATTAATATGACTAGCGAATGGAATCATTAATGTAGAAAGGTTGGTAGTTTAACGACATTAAATATAGAATTGACTGATGATAAATGTTGCAACTAATGTGGTTGTGGCCCGAATGTAGCTTAACTAGCTTCACTTGTTGACCTCATATGGTTAACAAGATTTTTGGTAGTTGAGACTATGAGTCTGAGGGTTACTTTATAGTTGTCTGACCCTATTTGAGGCTAACCTTTTTAGTGAAGCTCTGCTCAATTTTTGTGGTTTTAAGCTTGAGCTTTGAAGCTGGGTTGATAGGATAGGGCCAGAAACTATCACCTATATCAAAGGTTATCTAATAAAACAATGTTAACATATTGCATACATATAGTTCGAGGTCCCTGTGTCATTGATCTAATAACCGCTAACTATATTTGTAGAAAGCTAAAAGTAAGATGGTCTATTATACCTACAAAATCAGTTGCTTAAGTAAAGTTCAAAAGTCCTTCATTGCTGAGCTGCTTTTTAGAAGTTTGGAAAGTTCTTGTTGTATTACTTTTGCAATTTCACTTTTCCCTATCAATTGAATATCAACATCTAAAGGATTATTCATTGTATATGCACAAAACTTATTACTAGTCCTTTTACCTCTACCTTTGTGTTGTTTATGCTCTTTATACCAATCCAGGTAATCATTCAACTTGAAACATATGTCTTTTGTATGCCTAGTTGTATTACAATGATCATAGTGCCTATCCTCTTTCTTATAACTACTTTTTTGAAAAATTTTTTCTACCTGAGTTTAGTTGAGATTGGTATAAGTTTTTAGCTTTCATATTTATAGCATTAGTCTCAATATTTTCTCCAAAATTAAGATGCACTAATCTTTGTTCATCAACATGTAAGGATGTGTGCGCCTTAGCATTCAGGCCATTGGAATCGGGTGCTCAGGTGCAAGGTTGCCATGCTCAGGTGCACGGCACACTATAGGCAGTGTAGCAAAAGATGTCTCATGCGCTAGGTTGCAAGGAGTGCCATGCTTGGGCACGTGATTTATTTGAATGTTATGCCTTAGGGCAAGTCTTCTGCGCTAGGGCAATCGATGAGAACAATTTTGCAGCGCAAATCAGTTTTGTGCACGCTGAGGTGCAAGTCATGCATGCCCCACAACGCAGTGTGGCACAAGTAGACTTGGACTCGAACTCTATTTTTCACAAGTATTTAATTAGTTTCTTTCGGGACAAATTAATATAGACACAACACGAGGGTTTCTGAATTGCTTTTGAGATAGTTACTTGAGATGGAGTTTAGAATGAGGTTTTAGGCATTCACGTGAGATGTGTGGGACAAAATTTTGCACTTGCTATCCTGATTTGATATCAATAAAATTTTTTCTTTGTCAAATGTATTAGGCACATTGTTGAACCATGTTAAACTTATTGTCAAATTTTATTGAATTGCTTTACTATTACATTCTCAGTTAGAATTTGATCGTTCCAAGTTTCAACAAAAAAATTGGTAGAAGAGAAGGAAAAATATTGATTATTTTAATTGTTTGTTAATATTATAACATTTATTTATAATATTTTTAATTTTTTTTAATAATTAAATATTGATATGGGTAAGACATATGCCTAATATTGAGCCCAAACAAGATAACCTTTGGGCCCAAATAGATTGGCCCACGTTATTGCTTTTGAACTGTTTTTTATATTTAAAATTGACTTCTGCAGTCAAGTAGGTTAAGTTGCCCCCAATCTCTATAAGTCAAAAATTTGCAGCAGTAAGGGTGACTACTTGGCCACAGATGCATTAGTGGTAGCTTGCCACCTATTGCATCTACATTAAATGTGCTCGAACTATTCTCTTATTTGTATTAAATGGCTTCGATGGCGCATTACCTTTGCATTAATGATGGTAAGGGCTCTCTCTCTGGTGAATTGGTCTTTAGCAAGGCTCTGGACTAGCACAAAAAAACTTAAGTTATCCCTACTCAAGGAAGAGAAGGCTTGGTTTATATCAGGTAGAAACTCGTCCTTTCATCTCTTGCCAAACACTATAAATATCCACTCTTTCAGAGATAAAGGTATACTGTAAAACACTTCCTTAGCTGTTGCTTTGCCAAATTATTTCTAGGTCAAAAATTGACTTAAACATTAGAAGGTGTTAACCAAGGACCCTCTTGGCTAGTTTAACATTTGTTCATTAGCTATAGGATTCAATCCCTATTTCCTAGTTCCTTATCTTTTTGGTTGACTTAGAACTTTTGGTCAAGACCAAGAAGCCCATTTCACCAAAATTGACATCATCATTTAGCACCATCTATGCGACATGGAATCTACAGTTGAAAAATGATGAATACTAGGCAAACCATTTCTAAAAGGTAGAGTGACCACAGATCACCCCCAACTTGCCCACCTTCACCACAACATCAACTGGACTAGAAAGCTTAAGGCCTAAACTCTCAACCGAAGTAGGTGGTCATTTTAACCATCCCATAGCTTATGCAAATGATTGGTGATCAAATATCTGCTTAGCTCTCTACAAAATTATCTACCACCTTACAAAGGCACAACAACCAACCAATGGCTACAACTAGTGCCACACTATACCCCTCCCATCTGGAAAAGAGATCACTGCGAGTAGACAACGCAAGGGATGAAACTTGTTATAACCCCGATAGAGAAGATTTAAGCCCAAGTTATTTCTAGCATAATGAAACTTGTCATCAACCTTGAGAAGAGGTAATGAATTCAGTTGAGCACTTTGCTCAATCCGATTAAGCCCAAAAGTGTGAGAGGATTGAGCGCTAAAGACCTCAACCTAGTGAAGACTTATTTAGAGCAGACCGAGATGAATCTAAGGAAGTGTCATACCATTTAGATAGAAGATTAGAAAAGATATTAAGAAGAAATGTTGAAAGAATGCAACCCAACAATGCCCCTAGACTTCGACAGGAAAGGGAATCCCCATTCATCTAGGAAATAATTGAGGAGAGCATAACGGTCGATGTGAAAATTTTGACTAGATTATTGAACCTATATTTAGCAGTACCTGCCACAACTGTCACTTCAGTGATGGTATCCACTTAGCAAAGTTTGCACAGACTGATATACTATATTAGCAAAGTCTTGCAAGGTCTTGAGTACAACTATTTGGAGATTAAAAAATTTGCTCTTGCTTTGATCAAAGCAATGCGAAAGCTAAGACCTTATTTTTTTATCACATGCTATCATTGTTCTGACTAATCATGAATAAAATAAGTACTTTTTAAGACTGAAAAGTTAGGAAGATTAACCAAAATGGCCATTGAATTAAGAGAATTTGATGTTAAATTTCAGCCTTGTACAACTATAAAAGCTTAGGTATTAGTTGAATTCATAGCAGAATGTATCAATCTCCCTATAGTAGTTGAGCAAGAGCAACAAGTTTGGCCTTTAAATGTTGATGGATCAACCACAAGCACCAGAGGTAGAGTAGGAATTTCTTTACATTCTCTTAAGTTGAGGTATATGATTTTACAATCAAGCACAACTACTCTATCACAAATAATGAAGCTAAATTCGAAGTCCTCATCATAGGAATGAGGATGGCCTTTGATAGAAGGCTTGAGTATTTAGCAACAATTATAGATTCATATCTAGTTGTAGAGTAATTTGGAGAAAATTTTGAAGCAAGAGAAATAACCATGAACACATACCTAGTAGAGAGGTCAAAAAACTAGAATAACAATTCAAGAAATTTACACTCAACTAGGTACTTATGTTAAAAAATGAAAAAGCGGATGCACTTTCCAAATTTGCTAGCTCAACAAAAGGCTTGAAGGAAAGAGCAATAACAATTTTGGTCTCGAATAAGCCCACCATATGTGATTTTCACCAAAGTCAGATCTTAACTATGGTAGAGACAAGCAAAAATTGGATCAACAACATAAAGATAAAGTAGAGGCCTAAAAGTTGAAGGAACGGGCAGCAAAATTTACTCTAAACGAGTTTAATTAGTTGTATAAAAGGTCTATCTCTAGCCTCCTGTTAAAATGTCTGACATTAAACTAAGGACAAAAGGCCCCACAAGAGATCCATGCTTGTATTCGCAGAAACCATTTAGGGAAATGTGTATTAGCCCACAAAGTCATCAAGCATGGCTATTTTTGGCCAACCATGTTCGAGGACGTAGTCGACTTTGTATGCTGGTGCCCATCTTGGAAATATATGCTAATATCTCTTATCAGCTAGTTATGACCCTCGTCTCAGTATGGATCACTTGGCCTTTTAACCAGTGAAGGCTTGATATAGTGGGATCGTTTCTAAAAGCTATAGGGCAAAGAAAGTACATGTTAGTAGCAATGGAGTATTTCATTAAATGGGTCAAGATAGACGCCATACCTAAGATATAGATGCTGTGATAAAGTGTTTCTTATGGAAAAAATTTATTTGTTGTTTTGGTTTGCCCAAAGTGCTCATATTTGACAATGGCACTCAATTCCAAAATAAGAGGATGGGAGATTGGTGTGAAGCCTTGAAACCAGACAACATTTGACTTTGGTGGAAAATCTACAAGAAAATGGTCAAATGAAGGTCATTAATAGAACCATCTTGGATCATATCATGATTCAATCGGAAGATTCTAATGGTAATTGGGTAGATGACTTCCTAGGTGTCCTCTGGGCCCATCGCATTACCCTAAGAACAACCATGTGGCAAAGTTTATACAACTTGGTCTATAGCTCTAAAGCAGTTGTCCCATCCTAGTAGAGTTAATCCAACATACAACTCAAGTTATACCTTATAACTTGATTAGAAATGAAGTAGAAAGGGAATTTAACTTGAGACAACCGATGAGCTTTGTCAACGAGCTTTCAAGAAAATGCAAAGGTATAAGCTAATCATGGCCAAACACTATAGTAAAGGGGTTATACCAAGATGTTTCAAAGTTGGTGATCTGGTACTTAAGAGGGTTGAAGTCTCAAAGAACATTGGGAAACTTGACCTAGAATGGGAAGGTCTCTCCGCAGTCGTGAAAGTAGCAAAACATAATATTTATTAACTAGTCAACATAAGTGGAAATGAGCTCCCTAAATCATGGAATGCAACCAACTTGAAGAAGTTTTATGTGGAAGTAGAGATCTAATTATATGAAAGGCAAATGTTTTCTTAATGAAATATCAAGTCGACCTCATAGTCGCATGATCAAATTTTCTTACGAAACAATTATTAATGGAAGATCAAGTTAACCCCATTGTCGCACGATCAAATTTGCTTATAAATCAATTATTATTGAAAGATCAAGTCAACCCCATAGTAACATGATCAAATTTTCTTATGAATCAATTATTAATGAAAGATTAAGTTGACCCTATAGTTATCCAATCAAATCAAATTTGCTTACAAATAAAAATTGATTTGACCCCATAATTGCACAATTAAACTGTACGATTGAGTCAAACTGTCAAGTTATTATTACTGATAAAACTCAACTTCAATCTTCAAATTATCTTTGCACATCTCAGTAAACCACCTAGTCAAGGTCAACTAAAATGGTGTGCATAAAATAAATTTCCAAAAATAAAGTAAATTCAACTAAAAACATCAACTTTAACATTAACATCCCATAAAGAGAGAACATCATTCAAATGCCCATTAGGGCATTACAACATTCAAAGGTAAGAGAATTACAAAGTAAATGCTCTTTAGTTGGAGCGAGTGCCTTTCCCTTGGCTACTTTGAGTAATAGCTACTGCAGCAACCCATTGATAGCTTTATCTAGCTCATTAGTTGTATTTAGGCTGACAACTTGTGGTAGCCCCTCAACCTTTTGTTTTGGCTCTCTAGGAGCTACATTTGTAGGTTGAGAGGGCCCAACCCCATCTCTAAGAAAAGAGAGCATAATGTTAGAAAAATACTACACCGCATCAACCTTATTATTTTTAATATCAAGTGCGAAGTTACTAACAGACATAAATTCCTTCCTAACCTCAACCACTTTAGGATACATTTCAGCTTTGACCTCAACCGCTAGAGTATTCTCATTGCACACCTCAATGTACTCATTTTTCATAACACTGAGTTGAGCCTTATTTTTTGCTCGAATCATGTAACCCAAAAACTCAAACTACTTTATGGCTCTCTCAAACAATTCCTTTGCATTGTCCATGCTTAATGTTACATTAGCATTTTTTAATGTTGGGCTCAACATGAACTACTGCACTACCTCTCATTAGATCTCAGGCAGTACCTTGAAGAACTCACCATGGGCGTAGCATAGGTAACTTTTGTTACCCTGCGCTTGACCTGACAAAGAAGCCTCTTAGATCAAGTTCATGGAGTTCTTTAGCTGCTTCTTTCTCTAACTCTTGCTTTGGATAGAAGCTAAAAGTTTACCATATTTTTCTTCGAGTTGCTTGGTCAGCTCTACCACACTTGACTTAAGTAATATGACCTCATCTTGGTTAAATTATGCTCTTTCTCCAGTTCCTCATACATCTCATTTAGCCTTTAGCGGTTAGTCTTACACAGTTCATATTGCCGGTAGAGGTTCTATCCCTATTGACTAACCTACAAGAAAATAAATTCATCAAATTTTTTTTTTCAGAAATTAGCTAGACTGATGAAACTATGAGTTGAGCTTTTTACCTTGTTTGGATGATATGAAAATGCTTTCAGAGCATCTAGCTACTCATGATTGAACATCTCAACCTGGTCCTTTTGAAACAAACTAGCAGTAAGAATGATTGAAGTAGTTCCCGCTATCGGAGCCACGCCCATCATGGTCATTGTATTTGGTACCCCAATTTTTAGGCCAAAGCATAGCTTAGGGAAGATGGGTAAGTTGCACAAACACTTAGGAGGAAATGTCTCATAAGCAGCCATGTTAGTGTCAGTGGCTTTCTTTTTTCCTTCATCAGATGTACTTTTCTTTGTAGCATTATAAGCATCAACCTTTGTCAATTTTCTTTTTTTGTTGGGGAGTCAAGTTACTCACTGCTCCCGTACTTTGAGCAATCAATGATGGACTTTCTTAGGGCATCTATTTAATCATGACAGCTTGAGGTGTAACTTCTTAACGAGCCGTAATAACCTCGTGTTACTTTTTGGCTTTTTGCTATTTTTGCATCGTGATCTGCCTGCTGTAATTTATGATTGGCAGACCTACAAAGATCCACATCATTTTGATCAGAAACATAAATACATAATGATAGTAAATCAAATATGTTAGGTAAGTTAGTTCTACCTAAGCGTATATTAGCATGCAACCTCAGCATGGTGGTCAACAATCCCATCATGACCAAGTTCCTCTCTCTGATAAACTCAGAGGAATCTATCTTGCCAAACTCGAGGAGATCTTTAACGAAAACATTATTCTATGATGGATTGTCATTAGCGTTTAGCTTGACCCTTCATATCATCAACCCTTAGGGAATATTAAAATTGACCCCACCAGAAGATCAGACATAGACATATTTTTCTTTCCATGTTTGTCCATGAGAAAAGGTTGGGGTTTCAAAAATTCTTCTATGAGGTCGAGTAGTCAAATAATAAAATCTTAACTCCCTTGTAAGACCTAACTTTCAAGATACTGGGAAATGAAATAAGTTACTAAAATTAGCTCAGGAAGGGGGTTGGTCATGAATTATTATTAAAATAATAAAACTGCATAGAAGGGAAAAATAATTGGGCAAAAGTTGGGTTATACAAACACGGGACCTCTCAACTAGTCAACTCTAGACTCGTGAGGCGAAACCTAAGCCCACATTTCAAAGCATCCTCAAAAATAGTTATGCATCATTTAGGAGGTGCATTCATTTTATCCACTACCTTGGGTTTAATCAGCCTAAACTTATCTAGAATATGATATTTCACGTGAATCGACCTCAGGTCATTCAAGGATATCTTAGACATAATTTCCCTATAGTAGGCAATAGTAAAAAGCCTACCCCTCGACTTAGGAGGTTGACAGCCTTCCTTGGCAGCCACATCTCCTTAACCATCAGCTCAGAAGGTCCAACCTCATTGGCAATAGGATTAAAGGGGCACATCACCTTGTCAACTTTTAACATTCCTTTAACCACACCTATTTTTGGTTAACTGTTAGAAAATTGTGGCCCCCTACTGATATTTTACTCAAATTTGCCCTGCTATTTGAGGTATCTAATGATCATGTAGCCTTGGAATTAGAACTTGAAGACATGTTATAAGGATAAACTAATAGGAAAACTAAAATAAGAGAGGGGAAAAACTTACAAAGGATATGCACAGAAAACTAAGAATCGTAGATTGCTCAAACTTCACCAAAAATACCCAAAACTTGGCCTCTACTCGATGCAGTAAAAGTAAAAAATGGTTAATGAAAATAACTATTTATAGGCAAGCCCAGAATGTCAACCAATTATTTTGATCGGTAAGTGGCTAATTAATGCTAACTATCGATCATTGTGGCACAAGTACTAGTATAATTACTAAAAATGGTTCCCACCTTTAGAGCCTTGGTCAAGATTCAAAAAAGCATTTCTTGCCCAGTAATCTTGATCAAAATACAAAAATTAATATTATGGTCGATATTGGAATAACACAGCACACTACTCCTTAGTTTGACCTTTGCATAGTCAAACTACGGAGTGGGTGGGGACTCATGATATAGGCCCAATAAGGGTACATGCCTAATATTAAGCCTAAATGAGATAACCTCTGGGACCTCAACAAATTAGTCCATGTCATTACTTCTGAACTATTTTTGATATTTAAGATCGACCTCTGTGATTAAGTAGGTCTAGTCATCCTCAACCTCTATAGATCAAAAACTTGAAATAGTCACAGTAACTGCTTGGCCATAGACGTATTAATGGTAGCCTACTACTGATCCCATCTTTCTCTGGCGAGTTAATCATTAGCAAAGCTCTGGACTAGGTTGAAAAGACCTAAGTTACCACCATTCAAGGAAGAGAAGGCCTAGTTTCTATCAGGGAGAAACTCATCTTTTCATCACTTGCCAGACACTATAAATATCCCTTTTTTTTAGAGACAAAGGTATGCTTTTAAACACTTCCCTTAGCCATTACTTTGCTAAATTATCCTCTGGTCAAAAACTGCTTAAGAATCACAAGGTCTTAGTAGAAGGCCTGCTCAGCTAGCCTAACATTTATTCATTGGTTGTAGGATTTGACCTGCATTCCCTAATTCCCTATCTTTCTAATTGACTTTGAACTTATAGTCGAGACCAAGAAGCCTACTTCACCAAAATTTACATCATCAAATATAATTATTAATTTATTATGATACTGCACTAGTTGAATTCTTCAAACCAGTACCTAGTAACATCATCAATTCTTTATCCAATTTACTTTTAAAAATATTATCTAGTGTTGTTACATTCTCATTTGTACGTGCGATTGTAATTTTTGCATATTATTATCACATGTGTAAATTTAGCCAGCAGCAAGCCTCACCTAGGTGCTCTTATGCCAATATATAGCTAGCTAGATAGGCCATATAATTAAAGCTAGGAGAAAAGAACATAAGAATAAGCCTAGAGTACAATATTCATGACTTGGAGAAAGTGTGAGCTACAACCTCAATCGGGCTGGGCTTAGAAAGTGTTTGGAACAAGTTTATGAACTTTTTAAAATATGGTGTAAAAAATTTAAGAGTTTATCAAATTGTTATAAAGTATTTAGGTATTCTTTTTGAAAAAAAAAACTTATAAATTATAAAAATAACACTACAAAAAATTAGGACATTAGTTACGCTCAATTTGTAAATAATGTTAACAATTTATAATTTTAGTTAATAACTTGTCCTAATTAAATTTGAAATAGATGCTCTCATAGCTAACTTTCACTGCGACCAAATCACAGTTGATGATTATTCTCTATAGACATATATATATATATATATAGAGAGAGAGAGAGAGAGAGAGAGAGAGAGAGAGATTAATTTCTCTATGGATAATGCAAAACTACTCTATTGCGCTCCTAGCATAAAAGGTTATGTATTAATAGTCACTAATTTCCTTTACTTATAATTTTAAAAAATTATATTTATTGCAAAAATTTGTAACTACAATTTGTAATTGTAGCTACAAAATTATTTTTGTAACATTTTTTTTCTATAGCAGATACCTAATTTTTGGTAGTGTAGGTATTAGAATTTTATAAGTTTTTTTTTTAAAGAAAAAGCCAAAAATTCATAACTTATTTTTGCAATTTTAATAGACTCTTGTAATCTTAACTATATTTTATCCAATCACTTTAAAGATTTATTTTTAAAATGAAATTGAATATTTTATAAATTTCAAAACCTTCTCATAAATCATAAAGTTTCTAAAATATTTCAAATAAAATTAGCCTTCAAATATCCCCATAATTGGTATTTGAATTTGCGAATAAGAAAATTATGCAATTATTCTATATGTTGGCTTCATTGATCACATTTTCCATGACTTGGGCGTCAGGGATTAGACAATTAGACTCACCATTTAAAAAATTAAATTTGCACAGCCCCAATAAATATGAGGGTAGCACACTACAAGAAATTATCCTTTCACCAACAGAAAAATCCATCACAGTTTTATTAAATTCCATAAAAAAATATGATTTTGTGATGGATTTATTCCATTATAGATCCATTAGTAAGTGCCTCATTACTGATTTTTGTGATGAAAATAAAGTGCATTACAAAATTAATATTGTGATTTCGTCACAGATTAAAAACAATTTCATCACAAAAGCATGTTTAAGATTTTGAAATTTGTGTCACACTATTCTTGTGATGGACTTTTCCATCACTAAGTTGGTCACAAATATCAGCTTGAACTAAATTTGTGATTTCTTGCTTTGCTACAACCAGTTCAGACTAAGCTGATGCTAAATTTGATTGAGATATGGGCAAATCAAACTGAAAATCTTGCACTTGTTGGCGTAGTTCTTCTTCCTTTTGTATAGCATCCTCCAATCGCTTAGTTGCATCCTTAGCCACCTTTCTAGCATCCTCTACTTCTTTTTTCAATTCATCACTTGCCAAATTTATGGTTTGTGGCTGAATTATTACCCTATGTCTTATGGTAGAAATGGAGAACTAAGAATTTCACTAGCATATTGGCAAGTGCCCAACCCATATACTCAACCCTTTGATGGTTCACCCGCTGCCTTGATCCATTTCTTAGCATCAAGCTTGGGATGTTTTGATAAATCCAAACTGTATTGTGCAATCATATCTTCACTATATACCTCTTAAAAAAAGTGAAAAGAATGAATACTTATCCAAGTTAGAAAAATAAGTGCATATCAAAGAAAGAAAAAGCATAGCAAAATCTTACCTTTAATAATTAAAACATCACAAACAAACACATACATGAGTAAATGTAGTTGATTACACAACTATGCATTTTGTCTACAGGTGGTAGTTATGGTGGTTCACATTCTAGTATAACTAATGTAGAAAACTGAAGTCAACTAAAATAGATAAACAATGGAACTTCTATATCTTACTATTGTACCAAAATAATGAATATTATTCTACATGAGTAAGAAAATAAATAGATACAGATTTGGTTCATTTTAGTTGGTATTGTAGGATCCTTTTTCAAAAGGTCAACTTATTAGCATCAAGAGACCTGAATAAATATATGAAGTTCTTTAATTTTCTTGCCAAAATTTGATGAAATTCTTGTAAGATATTAACACTAACTTCAGCTAATTAAAGCTAACTAACTAACAATTATAACTAAATAACAACAACTACACCTATTACTCTCAAAATTTTTAATAATTCCATTAGAAAGTTATTTTCCATAGATTTTCAAATATTGCGACTGGATAATGACAACAGACATAGCTTTCACTATATATGCAATAGTTTCTATAAATATAATGACAACTATAAAATGTAATACAGATGTAATGGATAGAGGAGCACGTTGACTGAAATGCCAAATCAAATGTAACCTTTAAGATATTTACCACATGATAAACAATTATTATGGTCTATGCATGAGAATAGATTGGATTAGATGGAAATAACCCACCCAATAAACATGCATGGCATAATTTTTACCAGGCTAAGGACGGTTAAAGGAATGATTGAGTTACAACATGCCATAGGTTTCTCTACTAGCAACCTCCTTTTGTTGGAGATTTGGGAAAAAAATTCAGAGACAAAAAATATGATTCCAATGGATGTAAAAGTAGCTGTGGGAAGATTTGGGATTTTAGTCAAAGAAACTTCAATCTAATATAATTTTTTCCAAGATCTCCACAAAGTGGTATTAATGCCTAAAGTCCTAAACAATTATAGCAATGAAAGACAAATAAAAAAGATTAACAAAAGTTTAGGAAGTTAATTAGCTCGAGTAGAAGAAATAAAATAAACTCACATAAACATTCTTGGATCTTTTATTTACAAATTCACCCTTTCCTTTTTGTGTCTTTTGGGTGCACTCGAAAATCTCTAGCTGAGTAGGCTTGATAACTTTAACTTCAAGTTCTAAAATTTCTGCCATTCTGGAAAAATGAATAAAATAAAATATCTGCCAATGTGAACAGAAGATTAGCTATACATAAGAGAGTTGAACGTAAGATATCTGCTAATGTGATAGCAATAAAAGCAATTATAAAAATGTTCTAATTCCATTCTCTCTTTTACTGGGTCCATATGTTGGGTTTCCTATTGAGAGAAACTTGGGTAGTGATAATTTTATATGTTATTGACTACCATTAGTGATATATATGCAATTTTTGCTAAACTTATGAAAATATAACAAAATAAAAATTGTCATCACTTAATATATATATAATTTTTAGCAACTTTTACGTTATCAAGTAATATTTTATCATTGATTCTAACTAGAAACTTGGTTACTGGGTCCAAGCATATATTAACTTTATATATTCTAAAACGCAAATAGGATGGGGTGTTATATCAATTACGCTTGGTTTCATAAAGAAATCAAGCTGCACAACAAGTTACAGCTCCACCAAAAATTTTATAAGTGTTATTGTAGATTTTCCTTTATTTCTTTTGGGAAGTTCGAAAAACATCAACGTATCATTGATGTATAAACAACATATTTAGTCAAATTATATTTCCATTTAGAACCACATGAGAAAAATTTTCCAGGTCATAAGCAAAGGTAGAAAGGCATTTCTCAGGGACAGATGATTAGACCAGACAAAACTAATTATCAAGTACGTAGGATGGGATAGACTCACAAAATAGACCTTTTACACAAGAATATAATGCAAAATAACAATCTTACTGAATCCCTTATCCTTTTAAATGTATAATAATCCTGAGAAAATCACGAGTTAGATATAAAGAAATTAATTTCCCTACAATTGATTTAAGTTTATAGATGCAAAATATTATATAAATAAAAATTATATGAAACCACTATGGTAGTCCATCCATGCACCAGTCTCAATATTTTTCAATTTAGAGAGAAAGGAGAATATCACTTCAAGACCAGAATAGCTCGACAAATCAAAAGGTTATGTAGTATAAAGGCCAAGATGTGGTTCCAATTCTATATAAATTATAAGGGGGATTTATTATTGACATCAACTTACCATTTTATTTATCACAATAGACTGGCATATGAATTAATAGTGATATAATAGTTGGACTAGTTGAAATAGTAAATAAGAGTCCATAAAACTGATTATTCCAGCAGAGGCAAAAGACTATGATGTTAAAGCTAAAGTAGACGACTATAAGTCCTCTACCTAAGAAAAGAAATAGAATGGTACTACACATGTATAAAACCACCAAGTTGAGGTACAATATCATATTTCATTCTAATTCTTCTATTTAAGATTTTATTCATTTTAAATAGAGTTTAACAATTTACTTATTCTTCAGGTGATTTCAACTAACAGCTAAAAAGAAAAGTTTTTTGAATAATTTCTCCATATTTTATTACTTTTACATATCTCTTCTCTCAAGTGGAAGGAGAAATGTTCAAAGATTGACTATTTTAAGTGACTACTCCTTTCTTTTATGTATCATCCATCTATAAAGAATACGAGTAATACAACAACAACATGGAAGGAAAATATATACATTATATATATATGTCACAATTGATATTAATTAATTAATGAAATTATAATAACTAATAAAGAAATAAATCTTAAAAATTTCAAATTTGGTCAAAGTTGGGCATTTGTGGTGAAAGACTGTTCTTTTTGTATTGGCCTAATTGCCAACCTTATCCCTTTTTTTTCTCCATTCCATCATTAATTGTGAAAGGCTAATTAATTGTATATGAAAAGAGAAAATAGCACAACTAATGTTCTGTAGCTTCTTAATAATAGTATATATGTATGTATGTATGTATGTATAAATGTATGTACTTTATGAATTAGCAAACAACTACTATCCTCATTCAACTAGAAGGCCCTTGCCCTTGCCCTTGTCCATATCCCTACCCCTGCTTTGGGATCGTGCCTCGACCTCTAGTGCTAAATGCCCTTTCTGTACTGATCATCCTAGATCATAAGAAAATTATGTTAGACATATATAGCCCTCAATTTTGTATTGCCCCCAATTAGAAATATGCTATTTTTCAAGGGGTAATTTAGGTAATACAACTTTAGCTACATATAATAGAACTGAGTTACTTTAATGTGATCAAATTATATATATTTCTCTCCATCTGTCATAAAATTTTGTTCTTTTGTAACCTTATGACATTTCTAGCTTCAAAATGGGCAACTTTGTACAAGGGATTAGTACCTTATAAAGGTTACAAAAATAAAAAGGCTGAAACAATACCAAGACTTCTTCGAACTAATTAAACTGTTGTATATGACCAATCACAACAAGTGGATAATCCACAAAACCTTTGAGTTGACAAACAAATTCATGTAACAAAATCTTCACTTAAAGTTCTAAAATAAAGAAAAGCAAGATTTTCTCAATGCACTAGAACATGCACAGGTCCCTACACTTTTCAAGTTACATATTTTTAGTCAAATCTTTCCTACCTGGAAATCACTATCCTACGAACTAAGAGAAAAGCCCTCTTACTATTTTAATCCATCCCATTAGATTGTATTGTTCTATGCTTGAAGCTCCGCAAATGAAGGAAACATTATACTATTTCAGCATCTCACTTGTGCATTTCAACAAATTTATTCATAACAAATTTATATGAGTGCGAGAATATTTTCTTAGTTTGGACCAAATCATTGGATTGGATTAAATTTCTTAATCAATTTTAAAGATAAGTGTAAAAATGCCTAAATGTCATACGTTAGTGTGCTAAGCATGCTAATATTTATTTCAAGTGGATACTACCTCAAAATAAGTCATATGAACTTTGACTGCATGAAATTTACTAGAAAAGTGAAAAAAATGCCATACATACAAAAGGGCTATCCATATCTAATGTTCTATAAGTAAATCATCTATGTCTCTCCTATATATAACACACCTTAAATAGAATACATGGGAGAAGGGTAATTACTTTGAATATCTATTTTGCAAGTAAGAAAATCAACCCATAAATCAATTGATGAATCAAGAAATAGTTCATCCAACAACCTTCTATGGTTTTGCGTTCCAACTTGATGTATATTTTGTGAGCTACAAACAAGACATTGAACAAAGTCACCTTAAAGATGTAATAAAGAGCATCCTTCCATATATATTCACCACTTCCAGTTGTTTGGTGAGTTAGGAATAAGGATTATAGAACTCAAGAATGTTCAAAGCGCTTACTAAAGCAACAAATTAGAGAATTAAACCTTGCGCTAGAGCAGGCTTGGAAGAATGTTGCTCTCTTGAATCAGATGCTTTAGGAGACTCAGACAAATGAACCTGAGCAAAGTCATCCGTTTAAACATTATTACAACTTGTTATAAAATGTCTCAAAATGTAAATAAATTAAGATTATTGATCAATTACACAAAATCCGTTGGAGTTTGATTTAATAAATGCCAAAATAAGCATAACAAAAATAGCCAAAAATAGCTAGATTTATAGGAAATCATGACAAGAAGCTTGATTCATTGCAAATAGCCAAAAGTAATTGATTAAAGTTACCTCAAATTGGTATCATTTCAAAAAATTTATATATTTCAATTACTCTCCAATGACTTGTTCTCGTAGCATGAAATCTACAATACCAAAAAAAAATAAAAATAAAAAAATCAAGTGATTGAGAGAGAAAATGAAGGAGAAAGAATACCTAGATTTGAACTTGCGATTACTTTGCATGCCAAATGCCTGATGGAGTAGAATTTAAGGGGATGACAAATGCAAAGTGAAGCAAAAAGAAAAAAGAAAGGCGGTGAAAGGAATGGTTTCAGGAAAAGAAATGGATTGGGATGCTGGGTTTTGGTGATATCATAGTTAAGTAAAATCAATTGTACAAGGTTGGTAATAGTTCCTTCTCAAATTGAATGGTTGAGTCATGAAATTTTAATCTCAAGGTTGTAGGTTCAATTCCTATATTATGCAAGGGCAGTTTTTTCTTTCTTAAATGTCTTTTTGGATAACTTTAAATCAATGATGATAAATCCATCACTAATTTTATAGATTCTAATTTAAGCTCACAAGTTTGAATCCTTTGAATTGTACAAATTAATATTTTTATTAATTTACAATATAGTGATGATAGATCTCATCAACCATTTTACTAATTTTGAATCAATGATGGTAAATTCCATCACTAATACTTAAGTATATAAATTTATGTTAGTTTTTTGCTTAAGGAAAAAATTATTATAAAAATTCATCACAAGTGTCATCACTAATATATATATATATATATATATATATATTTATTTATTTTTGTTAGTAATTCATTACAATTATATTCTATTTGTGATGGACTTCTATCCATCACAAACTATCTATTAATGAAGGGATGTTTTTTGGTAGTGGCAGTATGTATGTTTTCTCTTGTTATAATATTTGTTGGATCTAAGGGCAAGTAGCAGACATCCCCTAATGTATAGGGTCATATGTACTTCGCTTCTCAATCAATATAAATGTGCAGAACAATTACCTAATATATGCTAAATGTGTTCGAATACCCTTTGTTCCATTTTTCGAAAGAATATTCCACTAGAGATGTTGAAATATTTTGAGTATGTTGCATTTTACCTCCTCAATTTTAACAAAATGTACTTCTAACAACCTAATTATTCTAAAGTGTTGCACTTTTTTCATTAAATTTTTATTTTTATGGAACAAAATGAAAATGTCTTCACACACTAGTCATTTGTTAATATATGGATAGTTAAATTAGTTTAAGCTATCATATAATTTCAAATTAATTTTATGATTATGTTTTACTTAATTTATATGCAGGAGATGATTAAAACTAATTTTATATTTATATCCTCATTGATTTGTTTATCAATGTAACATTATCTATATTTCTTAGTAAATGATATTTAAATATTTTTAATTTAAATAGAGTAATAAATGAGAGAGATAATATTGCTACTAAAATCTACTTTATTTGCTAGCAATATTTGTTCGACTAGCATCATTTGTTTTATTCTTATTCAAATTAAAATCTCAAACTGCTTACACTTTTAATTAAACTTATAAGCTCAAACTTATAAGCACGCCACAATAATCATTTCGTAATAAGACCCTAAAAGTAATTTTTAATTATCTTACACACATCAATTTAAGAAAATTTTAACTATTAAGTTGGTTTATGCATTTCAAATAACTCAAATTGACTATACTAGTGATATATTGACAATTAAGTAATATATGGCAACAATTTTTGGTAAAATATTCCACTTTATTTGATCAAAGTGAGAATTTAATGCCAAGAATAATATTTAAAGTACTTTAGGTAGCAAAACATAAATTTTTTAAAACACGAGGGAGTAAAGTGCAATAATTTTAAAATATATCATTGGAAAGTTGGAACATGGAGTGTTTGAGTACATTTAACAAATGTTGGGTAATTGTTCTGCACACTTGCAATGATTGAAGGGCAAAGTGCAATGACTTTATGTATTGGATTGATACCTGTTGTATTACTGCAAATCTAAAAATTTTGTATGTGTAATCTTAAATTTTATTGTTCCCCATCACCATTATAAATTTTGTTGTAATTTTTATTTTTATTTTCACCATTTTTAAAGCGAAATAGAATGAAAAGAATAGATATTAAAATAAACAATGGCAATGCTCAAATAATGATGAAGAGATTTTTTGAATACTTGTGATGTGATTAATTCACAAGAGTCTTTTACATGAGAGCGTTTTGTCTCTTTTCAGATAGAGATCCTTCTTCCTGTTCTTCATAGAGGTTTCTTACTTTACGTTGGTTCCTATTGCAGTTTTCCTATGAATCTTGACCTCAGGAGACTCTCTGAATCTTTGGTTCTCACTGAAGCGGAAAATATCCCTCTTCATGTTACAGATGATGAATGGCGTAAATCTTCTTTCGATCACAAGTTGGTTTTAGAAGGCCAGGTGGTGCCGTTGAAATCCTTTGATTTTGATTCTAATTCTAATAAAGTTAGTTTACCATTATTAATCCTCATTGGAATGTTACTGGCAAAGTTTTTTCTTCAATTGTGCGAGAGGGAAACATCTTTGATAACTTCAGACTAAATTTAGATGCTAACATCTAGGGGTCCTCGAACGGTGGTACTGGTAGGATTGCATCGTCGACCAGGTGTTCAGTTCTTGTCTCGAAAATCGTTACGTAAGGGCAGTTACACTTGGAAATTCAGGCCAACAAATCTGGGACCCCAGATATCATTGAGCCTCCTATAGGACAAAATACTAATCAGTACTCATTCCTATTATTAGGCCAGCCCTTAATGTGACTTGTCAAACTGGTAATGTCCCGCTTAATGACATTAGACATTTTCCACATTTAGTTCGGGCCCATCCACATATCTTTCCAATTTATAGCCCACCTTTGGTGATAATGTTAAAAATCTCTGCTGTAATCTCATTGATGTTCCTCTGGTCTTCAATATTATTACCTCTCATGAACATAAGATTAACAAGCTCAACAAAAAGGAATTTGAGCGTCCAAAATGAAGAAAGTTTCTGTTTCATGCAAAAAATGGGTACAGATGGACCACAATGCGAACTTTGGTGATGATTTCTGCAGCCCAGCTCCCCAATTTCCCCCTCATGACCCTACTGTTGAGATTGATGATACTGTATCAACAGCGGCAACTGCTTTGCAATTCCGCCAACTATCATGAGTTGTTTAATCTGGAACTGCCAGGGTTAGGGGAATACCTGGATAGTTCGTGAACTTGGCGAATTAATTCGCCTTCATAACCCCTGGTTCATTTTCCTCTGGGAAACAAAGGTGGATTCACACAAATTGGGGAGGATTAGAGACAGGTTTAGGTTTTTTGGTTTATCAATGGATGCTGTTGGTTCTTCTCGTAGGTTGGCTTTACTCTGGCTTAAGGATATATCTGTGTCCCTTAACAATACGTCACTTCACCACATTGATGCCACAATCTCCTTGCATTCTGACAATAGTAATTTCCATTTTATTGGTTTTTAAGGGGCTTCAGAGGTTTCTCATCAGAGCAATTCTTAGGAGCTTCTTCCATTACTTGCAACCCAATCAAGTCTCTGGTGGCTGTGCGCTGGTGACTTCAATGCTATTTTACCTTCTTCAGAAAAGCAGAGTGGGATGGGTTTTTCTCACTCCCGTGCAAGTGCTTTCAAGCGTGCTCTATCTGATGCTAACCTTCATGATCTTGTTTGTCTGGGGTCTCCTTTCACTTGGTGTAATAAGAGCATTTTTCCCTTCATAGTTCGGGAACAGCTTGATGGAGCCTGTGTATCACTAGAGTGGATTCTGCAATTTCAATTCCACCAAGTTGCTCATATGCCAACAAGATCAATGTCCATTCCTCAAAATTTGCTGCTTTCGCCTTGCTTATGCTGAGGTGGCCCAAAGGCCATTTTAGGTTTGAATTCTTCTTATTGAAATATGAGGAATGTGAATAAATAGTTGAACAAAACTAAAAGCACTCATGTTTTGATAATTATTTGTTTCTATGAATGATGCTCTCAGAAATTGTCATTTAGGTCTTATTCATTGGAATAAAACTGTCGTTGGCTCAGTGCGAAGTAAAATCCAATCTCTCCGTGATTAGATTGAGCAACTTACTTTTGGGATTTTAACTAATGGTATTTGAAGTCATACTGCTACCTTGCGACATGAGCCAGAAGACATGTTAGATAAGGAAGAATTTATGTGGCAGCAACAATCACGAGTGTACTGGTTAAAAGATGGGGATTGAAATACCAAGTTCTTTCATTCTAAGGCCTCAAGCAGACATTGTATAAATTTCATTGCCAGGTTACATATAGATTTGTGGGCTTTTTACTAGTCTAGATCAGAATTGAAAATTTTATTTCTTTTTTAATTTACTAACATTTTCTGCTCCAGTTACAACTCAAATGATGTTATGGCTACAATTCTTCAGTGCATCCGGCCATGTGTTACTGATCTAATGAACATGAAGTTATCGGAACCATTTATGGCTGAGGAAGTTAAATCTGCTTTGTGGCGGATGGCCCCATTGAAAGCTCCTTGACCTAATGGCATGCCACTCTTTGTTCTACCAATGATTTTGGCGAACTGTTAAGCATGATGTGTCATTTGCTCTTGGTTTCTTGAATGCAGAAGAGGACATCTCAAAACACAACTACACTCACATTGTTCTCATACCTAAGATTAGTAGTCCTGATCATCTTTCTTAGTTTCGTTCAATTAGTTTGTGCAATGTGGCATGTAAGATAGCTTCTAAGATGATCACAAACCAGTTGAAACCATTTATGGATTCAATTAATTTGGAGAATCAGTTTGCTTTTGTCCCTAGAGACTAACTACTAATAACATCCTGGTTGCTTTTGAGGTTAAGCGTGGAAAAGTTAGAGCTATGGCTATTAAATTGGATATGAGCAAAGTGTACGATAAAGTTGAATGGTTTTTTTTACAAGGTATCCTGCTCAAATTGGGTTTTGCTAATAAGTTTGTGGACCTCATTATGAAGTGTGTTACCACAGTTTCATATTCAGTCGTACTTAATGGAGAAAAATTCAGATATTTTCACCCACGGCGTGGCCTGAGGCAAGGGGACCCTCTTTCTCTGTTGCTTTTCTTACTTTGCACTGAGGTATTGAGTTCTTTAATCACAAGACAGAAAGAGGAGAAACAGGTTGTTGGTATTTCAATTTACAAACATGCTCCTAAAGTCTCACACATTTTTGCTGATGATACGTAGCTATTTTACCAAGTAACGGAGACTGCAGCTCATGCAATCCGAGGGCTTTTGAACTTGTATCAATCTACATCTGGGCAGCACATCAACTCTGACAAATCCTCGATTATGTTTAGTAAAAATACACTTAGTCGCACTCAAGATTCCATACAACAGGTTCTGGGTATGTGGGTGCTTGATAAACATGAAAAACACTTGGGACTCACATATGTGGTTGGTAAAACTAAGTAGGATATGTTCTCTTACATTGGAGATAGAGTCTGGAATCAACTTAGTGGATGGAATACAAAGCTTTTATCATCAGCGGGTAAAGAAATTCTCTTAAAAGCTGTGGTTTAAGCTATCCCGACCTATGTGATGAGTTGTTTCAAAATTCATGAAGGTGTTATAAGATTCATAAACAATCAAGAAAGATTCATTGGTTAAAATGGGAATGCCTAGGCTGCAGTAAACGTGATGGTGGTATGGGTTTTCGGGACCTCCAATCCTTCAATCAGGCTTTTTGGCAAAACAAGGCTGGTGTCTACTCACGCGACCTGATTCCTTGATCACTAGAAACTTCAAGGCAAAATATAAATCGGAATGTGACGTCCTTCATGCACCTCTAGGATATAACCCATCTTTCTCTTAGAGGGGAATATGGGAATCTTTGGATATTATTCGAGCAGGTTGCCGTTAGAGAATAGGAGACGGGTAGTCAGTTCATATTTGGCATGATAAATGGATACCCCGTGAGCCCTCTTTCTAGATTTTTTTGCCACCAATCATGCTTCCTTAGGATTCTTATGTTTCAGATTTGATTGATTTTACTGAACAATGTTGGAAAACTGATTTGGTTAAGGCGGTGTTCTTAGAACCTGACTGCAAGGTTGTCCTAAGCATTCCATTGGGTGGCCCCTATAACTGAGACCTCTTAACTTGGCATTACACACGTTTAGGAGTATTCTCTATAAAGTTAGCTTATTATTTGGCCTTCTCCATTACGCAGCACCCAATCGAGCATCAACAGGGTTCTTTTAGTGCACCCTCTACACCTGATTTTTGTTTTATCTAGGATAGTAGAGTTCCTCCTAATTTCTGCCAATTTGCCTGGCGTGCTATTAAGAATTTTCTCCCAACTAAAGCCATGTTGAGTTGTCCGAAAATCACTAGCACAGTTGATCCATTTTGTGATATTTGCTGCAATGTTCAAGGGGACACACTTCATTGTCTTTTACACTATCACTTTGCTTGCCAGGCGTGGGTGCTCTCCAATCTACCTTTCACTTCCATCTACCTGTTTGCTTATTCGGTTTTGGAGTGGTTTATGGGAGTATATAATGCTGCGGACACAGAAACTTTTGTGAATTTCCTCATCTGTTGCTGGGGTTTATGATCTAGAAGAAATAAGTTAAAATTTGATGATGAATGCTAGCCACCACAGAGAGTTTTTGATGTTGGTCTACGCTTCCAGTTTCATTATAGACAAGCCACCTTGAGGGGTACCACCCTCCCTTATGACAGAGATGCTTCCGCTTGGACAGTTTCTCCAACAGGCCTAGTCAAATTAAATTTTGATGGAGCAACTTTCTAGGATCTTCACTCTATAGGCCTAGGCTTGGTTGCTCAGGACCATTTGGGCACTTGCCTTTCTTGGAGTTCACAGTTAATTCACAGCCATGTTGATATGGGGGTTGCGGAGGCCATGGCGGCTAGAGCAGCTATAGAAATGTTTGTTTAATTCTCTTGGGGTAACATTATTATTGAGAGGGACTGCCTTACTGTTACAAAGGCTTTGCAAGAAGTTGATCATGGCCGTTCCTACATTGGTCCCGTTATTTCAAATGCACAAAGAAATCTTCATATCATCAACATGTTCATCACAATGCCGGCCGCCGAGCACACAACCTAGCTCAACAAGCTCTTTCTTTGAATCATAAACATTCGTCTCTAAAGAAATTATGACTTATATTTTAAAAAGCATACCATTTAAATCAAAATTGCTTGAGCCCAGTAATCTAATTGTATTACCATTACCTCCAATTTTTTGACAGATAGCCCAAGCCCAAAACGCTATTTTTAATTTTTGAAGAAATTAGCAAAACTTATTTCAATTTGGAAACCATATCAGTCTTAATGGTATAGTTTCTACTTCCAACATTAAAAGAACCTCTAAGATTGAAGCTATTGAAATAAAACTAGCTACTTGGATATGGTTTCGAAAAATTTTCAGCTCGAGTCACATTGTTTGACCACCATCAAAATATTCTATATATGAGCTTGTATCACCAATTAAATTTAATTTAAATAATAAAATTGAAGTTTGATTTTCAATTCGAATCTCATGGAAATAAATAAGAAGCATGAATCCGTCTACTTTAATAATGATGTTTAGTTGAATGTTGATAATTGTTTTTTTATTGTAAATGAAGCAACTATTATTGTGAGTGTATATCTGGTGATTAATTTTTGTTGAAAATTTAGTGAAAAATTTCCTTTTCATAAGAACTTCAACAAAAAAAAAAAGGTCTTCATCTTAAAATTTGAATGGCATGTATTCCTCAATACACCAAAAATGGGATTATTCATTTTTTTTCTTTTTCCATGATATATTTCTCAATTTTCATTCGTTGCAACCTGGTGTAATACCTCTATACATGTATCATGGGTTTGTACATATATCGAGTGGTATGTGTGACTAGTATACATTAAACTGTTTTCACTGTTTTTTTTTTTCTTAATATATATCTATTTATTTTACTTTTTCAACATCTTCTGAAACAATTTCCCATATTTTTTTTCATTTATAAAGGTAAAAATATAAAAAATTCTTCAGAATTTAAATCACAGATTTCACACATACAAATATGAAATGATATACCACTAAATCAATTAACATTTCAAAATTTTCCATATATTCTTGTCTTAAATAGTGAAACAATAATGCCTCAATATATATTATCTAATGGTTGAACAGTTATAGAAACCTCTCCTTAGCAGGAAATTGCAATCCATAAAAATATATAATTATGAAAAATTCACACATACCGTAGATGCAATCGATCTAAGAAAAGATCGAATTAGGATAGTTATAATGATACAAAAGTTTTACAATATATGCCAAACTCATATAAAATACAATATAACAAGTTATTGGGTGAATGGCACTTTACCCCCTCAAATTATTGTTTTGGTATGTTATCCTCCAAAAATAACCTCAACTTAGAGTTACTAGAATACTTTGCATCCCACCCCCAACCCCAAAAAAATACAATTTTTGATAGACAATATGGTCGGAGAAAAGACTATTCTTGTTATTTTCACTTTCTCCCACCTTTTTCCACTCAAAAAAAGAAATCCAATTACTCTTGTTATTCTTACATTTTTCAGCTAAACAATGAAGAAATTCATCTTCCAAGAACAATAGGATACCAGGGTTCTCACATATTTTTTCTTTTTTTGTTACATTCAATTGGCTCATTTGCTTTCTCCTATTATTTAGGGAATTACCTGTTGATTGAAATATAACCGGGGAGTTTTAATACAAGTACTTTAGTTAAAAGTATTTTTAGTTTTCAATTCGTATGGTTGTGCTGTAATTCATTTTCAAATGATTAATTTATTTTGTTATCTAGTATGATTACTCTACCAACCACATTAAATAAGCAAAATCACTAACCTTATTATTACTCTAAGCAAATTCTTCTTACTTTATAACAGATATTTTCAAGAAATAGTAAAGCTCATGCTTTATTTTAGTAATGCTAAAATTATCTAATCCATCTTTAAAGAATTAGAATAATTAATTTTGTCAATCGTCTAAACTATAGTCATGCTGATTAGGAAGAAAAGAGGAAGAAGTGCCCGCATACTATATATGAATATATTTATATATATATATATATATATTTTATGTTAACAGCTAATTTAGTCTTTTGATTATAAACATAATTAATTAGTTTAGCAAGAAATGTACTTTACAAACTAATAGCCCTTCTAAGGGAATACATATACAACATATTGCATAAAGTGTTGCACAAATATGTTGAGAAAGGTGGAAAAAATGAAAAAGATAAGAATAGCCTTTTTCTCTATCACATAATTTGTCAAAAATTGTATTTGGGGGTAAAGTGTTCCAATAATTTTAAGTTGAGGGGTGATGTGCTTTTTAATTATTTTAGAGAGGCAATGTGCCAAAATAATTAAATTTTTGGGAGAAAGGGGTTGAATGCCATTTACCCTAAGTTATATTAAAAGATTACATAATTTATCGAATTGAACATTCAAATATGGACACAAGGGATATTATTTCACATCTTAAATACATATGATTTATTTTGTTGAAACCCACCGATTAATTTATATTCAGTGCTGGTATTCTTGATGACTAATTATTTCAAAATCCAAATTTCACTATGATATACTTCAAATATGCGCTAAGGCATCCTTGTCAGTGGTACAAAATTTAAAGGTGAACCGTCAAGTACAGTAGTGCGACCACCAAATTTGGACACTAAATATTATCATTTATGATAGAAAAAAATATGTAGTCAATTTATTTCTTACTCAGATAAATTTTCAAGTAAATGTTCTTTCAAATTAAGGATCCACAATTTTCAGCATTCAATTGTGAACCCCATGGCAAATTTCGTCCACATCACACTATATTCTTGGCTAATTGATTTATATATTAATATTTATGTATTGATAAAAATTATAAGTGGGAGGCCAACAATCAATGTGTAATTCTTTTTTAGCATGGTCTAGAAGTTTTTTTGTCGTTATATAATTCTTTCAAGTTTAACTATAATTAATTACTGTCTAGAAAGGAACTACCTCAAACTATATAATCCCTCTATTATAAGAAAGTGTTACCGTAATCAAATAGGCCAAGGAACTTCAGTTTCGTTCCTAACGAGAGAGTATAGCCTTCCCATCATTATCATGCACAAATTATGTTGGGAAAAGCTCAGCAAACAAGCACAAACGAACACAGCGAATGGAGATTACTATTTACCATTAGCTGGTTAGGCGCCAATTAGTTAGGGTTACTGTAATTAGTTAGACTAGCCAACAAAATCAGTTTAGCATTTATTGTATATAAGAACTATGTAGTTACGCCTTTCAGTAATGCAACTCAGTTTTCAGTTTTCCTTTTCTCAAAGCTCAGTTCTCCATGCACACGTCTGAACCTCATAATATATGGAATCGGAAGTTCTGTTGGAGATATTGATTCAAACGCGCACACACACTAAAATATTAAAGAAATCAAAAATAAAATAAATAAAAGTATAAGGCACTACCAAAAAAAAAAAATAATATTAGTGACAAAATAAAAATTATCACTAATAACATACATTAAGTGGCAATAGTTTTTATTTTGTCATTAATGATAGTTTTTAAGTAACAATAATTTTATTTTGTCACAAAATAACTCAATAGTGACAAAAATCAATGTTTTAAGTTGTCACCATAATAATTAGTAACGCCCCTATAGTAATAACTTAATGACAATAAAAATTATTACTACAATTTGTGACAAGATTTTTATTGTCATCGTAGGTGTGTCACTAATTGTCTATTGTGATAACTCTAATATTATTCTTGTCATTATTTAGTTTGCAAAAAATCATTGAGATGACAAAATTATATTTTTTGCCACCTAACTTATATAATTAGTAACAACTTTTATATTATTACTTATTATTTTGTCACTAATTTATATTTTCTTTTGTAGTGAGAAGAAGTTGAAATAAAACCCAGTTCAAGGCATGCAAAAAAAATTGCACTCACTTTGGAGTAGAATTCGCTATTGTCCAAATGCAAATAGTAGTCAATGTCTACTCCCAATATAAAAGGAAACTTCAAAAATCCTTGATGTGTTCTCAAACAAGAATTTTCATGAACTCGATTCTACCCACAATCACCTTATTTGATCTAACCACTCAAAAGGGATAATTTCAATTTTAATTTGGTCCTAAAGTTTAACACTATTACGTCCCCCTATTATGCATCTCACATTGTATCCCTAATATTTTTAAAATTGATTTATTCCTACCCTTCCGTCAAGTCAACTATTAAAAACTAACATTTTTCGTCCATGAGACTCACGTGACTGAAGTGTTTAAATTTTTTCATATGTGTATTACTTCAAAGTAAGTGTAGCTTGAGCTTATGCTCTTCCCTAAATTCCATGCTTTGAGTTCCATGTCCAACACCACCCCAAGGTTGCCTTTGGTTGTTACTTCAATGGTGACCCTCAACTATCCTATCTAATTCACAAAATGAATACGATTTCAACCACCCTTACAGCCCTAGATACCCTAATCTCCACCACCCATATCACCTCATCTCAACAAGTAGAAACACTCTCACTTGTTGTAGTTAGTAATGGTGATTTGTTGACAGCAACCTTGCAAATGTTCAATAGTGTATTGGTCTCACCACCTCTTTCGAGGTTTGAGCAAAACCCCATTGTGAGGGAGCTAATGATTACAGGAATTATTTGTTGATGCATGCCTTAATGCCAAGCATGAAATGCAACAGTAATTGGAAAATACCAAGCAACATACAGTTAGATCGAAATATTCAAATGCTACATGCATGTCCTAAAACTTGGATAAATTTTGGCTTCCCATGAAGTTCAGTCTTCAAGCATCGTCTATTTGCAATACCAACTTTGATTACAACATCCAACCAAATACTTTAGCAATATTTTCATTAAGTTTCTAAGAGACCAAAGTCATAAATTCAATATGTCTCAACCAACTTTTTATTATTATTATTATTATTATTTTTTAAGTTGAGCAATTTTAGCCTGTAGCTCATCCTTTGATGCAACGTCGGCAATAGTGGTCATGGAGTCTTATTGATTATTATCTTTCTTGCTGTATCCAATTGGCCCACATAAGTGCTCTCCACAAGAAGCCCAAATTAGTAGCTTGATATTCAGCTCCTGAAAAACAACAATATTAAAATAAAAATTATGCGCATGAGATCATGCCTTGATATTTTATCAAAATATGGGGATGCAAAAAATCTAAAACAAATAACAAATATCTAACATATCATTTTCAACCAAAATTAGTACCTTGTCTAAAAATCTAAGCTTAGATCATATCTCTACATCAAGTAATACCGGCATAGATTCTCATATGTCATGGAATTAAATGTGACCTCTTGGGCAAAATTGGACTCCAGACTACATGACATCAAGTGAAACCACTACTGAATACCTACAACAAGTAAAATATGAGATACGGAATGCCAAGTGGTGGAGTTTTGGTGAAACTAGGAATATCAAGTTGATCAAAATGAAAGGAAAATGGAACTTATATACATGGACCTTTTACCCTACACCTGTTCTCATCTTGGGCAAAAATAACATGATGTGCCTGTATTCTCATAGGGCATGCATTGGTCATCCATGACTTTGTTGTCACTTGCAAAAATTACACAATATTTCTCAACATGCAGATTACTATAGGCCTTCTGGAGATTATGAGAGGATGATCATGGATTAGAATTCATGTTTCTAAGGACCCCAGGTGACATCATTCCACGACATACAAATGATAACTTCCAAACATTGGATTGAAGTGCTAAGGCTGAACATGTTAACATTTGGGAAGAAACGATGTTACACAATTGCGATAGTGTCATCTAAAATATTATCTGTCGGGTATGCTATAGAGTAAGTGAGTTTGATACACTTCTCATTAAAAATGATTTATATCTATCCCAAGGCAAAGAAATTAGTATGGAGATATCCTGGTTTTTGAAAAAATCCTTGACTTCATGATAATTAATTCTAAGTCTATTGGAAAGAAGATTAATATGTCTGTACATGCAACAGTGACGCTTCGATGCAGAAGGTAGAGTGAAGAGACCTATCATTATCCGTGGACGATTGTGACGATTACTTATTAGCTAGCTAACTATATTCGTTGAGTAGCTACGATAGGGAACTTTCTTACATGCCAAGAGGAGTTTGATAAATTGAGGGCTAAGGATGACCATTATTCAGTATGTGCATGCATAATGAGAACAGTGAGAATCTAAGTTAATTGTTATGGATGCCAAATCTCTTAATCTTGACATTTTTGCTGATGTTAAGTTGCTCGGCAGGGAGCCATATGGCTTCCATGTACTCTTCATCAGGGAAAATAATACCAACTTGCGATAAAAAGTGGTAACTTGAATTGTGAGGGGAATAACAAAGGGGTATGTTTAGCTTTTCCCTCCAAAAATTGAAACACTATTAGCTTTCAATGATTGACTTGACCTACTATGACCTACTGTTAGTTTTTAATGGTTGACTTGAAGGAAGGATAAAATTAGATCAATTTTAAAAATACTAGGGATACAATGTGGATGCGTTGAAACAGGGGGATGTAATTTGATTCAGTGACAAATATCAAGGACCAAAACTGGAATTATGCCATACTCAAAATATTTAAAGAAGATATTAAAATATATAACTAAAAGTATATTTTGTAATACAAGATGCTAGAGATTTCTCTTCACTCTTTTTTTTTTCTAGATTTTCAAGAAGCAGATTTGTAGGATTCCGCATACCCGTTTGAATAGTTACATTCTTATTTGGAGAGATACATTTCAAAAGAAAAGATATAACTTTTAGGAAATATCTTGTAAATTTTTCTTGTTTTTCTTTTATTTCAGAAACATTATTAATTTATGATCAACAATCCCCCACATCCTTCAAAATAAAGAAAACAAGAATAAGGAAAATTTTTACTTTGCAATGGGAAAGTGTCTTGCGGGCTTGAACTTTTACTTAGTGATAGCAAACTACCATTTGTAGAATTCATAGTGACCATATGTCTTGAACAAGAAATTTCTATTACAAATTTCAGCAAGCTACACACATAGTGTGGGATTTTTCTAGTTTTATCAGGTTAGCACATTAATGGCCATGCGTGAGTATCTTATCTCACGAGTGCTCTAAAAATAAGTTCAAGTCACATAGATTACGGCCCCACAACCACATTCGCATAGGTGAGTTCTTCAAGGGTATTCTACAACACATTACCCTAGTCATTAACTATAAACTCATTGAAAGTAGTTTGCTCAACCTTTATCATTGCAGTATAACACTTAATCACTTCTTGGGATAAGATAATAATATTTACAAAGTGTTGTTCAATCACTCAGACAACTTGTTTTTACCTATTAAACCTTCATATTAGGATCTCCAATAAGTAAGATTGGGTTGCCATTGTTAATGATTCATTATTTCATTTTATAGACTTCACTCCCATCCCTTATATAATTTCTCAAACTTGCCTCTTTGCAAGCCCCTTAAAATATTTAATTATTAATCAGATACCTTAATGTTTTCTATCTCAAACATGGGTGTCTCTTTTTACTCATGGGAATTCCTTTACTTAAGCTTCACTATAGCTATTTAGCTATCATGATGAATAATAAAAACTGCTAGTAATGGCTTTTCCATCAAAAGAAAGTCCTGTTAAGAATTCTTTAAGCCATTTTGCATATTGATCAATAACATCAAGTGCTATCATTTTGCACATTAACTTGAAAGATTTCCAAAACACCACTATTCTACCAAGTATAAAAATACAATTGGTGGTAACTTTGATTTTATCCAAACAACATCATTATTTTTTTCTTGAACAATGGGATACTCAAAATAGTATCATTGCATCCTTCTTGAATAGTGGGATACTCAAGATTATATAGCATACTGCTTTGTACACACACACACACACACACATATATATATATATATATATATATCTTGACATCTTTTCAATGACTGGTATATCTATTTTATTAATTTATCTACTAAGTCTCCCAACATTTTTGAGATATCCAATTTAGTTGAGTTTGATAAATACATTAAGTCTCTTAAAATTTGGGAGTATTCTAATTTAGCAACCAAATCCAAATACCATGATTTTTCCATGATAGAAGGATTGTAACTTTTACTAGTTTACAATAAAATTTAGTAAACTAATTTAAGATCTTTTTCACACAATATGGTTGAATAAATAAAATTCCACTTGTGGTTTAATCACTTTTATTTTTAGAACACACCAAGTATATTCAAATCCTCAATATCAAATTTCTTGAATAATAGAAACTTAATTTTAATTAATAAACTTGTATCAAAACCATAAAACAAGCATAAAAGATGTCAAGCACACTATATCAACTTGTTTCGGTCCAACTAATTTCTTTTTATTTTCAAAAAATTATCTTGGCTAAAGGCCCCCCCATATTAAAATATTTTAAATTTAACTTGTGGCATTTCCAGAATTTATAAAGTGACTTATCAGCTTTTATATATATATATATATATATATATGTATAACATTCTCATCATAATATAACACACAGAAGTGAGGGTTCTCAATAAAAATTTTGAAAATGTGACTAAAAAAAAATAATTTCATTCTGAAATGCATATTTAATGCATGCGCTAGAGCACACAAATATAGTCACAAGCATATCATGAACAAAAACTTGATCTAATTTAATATTTTCCTCGTACTTAAATCTAAGGGAATGATGATAATTAATTATGACACTTTACGCTTGATAACTTTTGAAGTTCATAAGATAATAACTATGAATTATGCATTTCAAATCACTCAGATAAACCAAAACACATTGAAGGGAAAGAGTTCACCACAAGCATTAACTCTTAGTGTTTCACACATGTTTAAAACTATTACATCCAAAAGTAAAGCTATCAAAACATACTTATGCTAGTAATACAAATAAGTCTTAGAAATTTCCAATCCTATTTAGTTACATCAAGGCAAAATTATACATAATATGTACTATCGGGAACTATTTCCATATGGCTTTCATGGATCATTTTTTGGGAAAGGAATACAAGAGAGAACACAAAAAATATAAGTTCAAATGACTTAGTAAGTTATTCGCGAATGAGTAACACAAGTGCATAAAAGTGATAACATTTAGTAAGTGCTGGTTCAACTGAGAACAAACACGACCATAGCAGATATACAAGGCATTTATTTGTAAAGAGATGCAACTAACTAGAAGGTTCATCACAAACACATTAGTGATACTTTTGCAATCCTGCCGTTGGTGGTTCTCCTACCTTATCCCTCCATTTTTTAAAAACATGAAAATCTCTATCCCTTTAATTCCTAAGCAGTTAGCTCGAACAGTTGATCAGTCGGTAGGTATGGCTAGTCGCATGTCTTATCTTGCTCATGGACAGCTAACTCCATCATGCTATGAGATAAGACTGTAATTAGTAGGGTATCGGTCGAAAGACCAGTTAGCGTTGGTCCATTCCACGTGGTCATCTTTAAAAATCGATCCTAGGGCCTACCCCCAAGGTTATTCATTAATCAATTCAGTAAATAATATCTAACTACATTCTCAAACAATATCTCAACTCGCCACAAAAAACAGTGAACATAGGGATCAATATAGGAATATAAGCAATAATATAAGAAGGCAAGCATGATTTTAGTAAAATAATATTTTACAGAATACTTATTATCTTTTATCTCACAATTGCCAATTTCAAGTAAAGTAGAATAAATCATGATCAACTAGGAAACATAATTAGTGTAAAGAGGAGATGTGTGATAAATTTCACAAATAATTTACTTTTTCAAAACTTGTGAAAACATGCATCGAACTAATCATTTGGTTTAGGAATTCAACATCTCAGGATAGATGGGGAATTATAGTGATAATGGCTTAAAAATTTCAAACGAGAAGAACAGTTTAGACAGACTATCAAAATTCAACATAAAGAGTTGAAGAACAACAAAAGGACGAATACATAACAACTATTGAATCTCAACACAAATAAGGCCAAGCATCAAGGATATATTAGCAAATACATGAGTTCTTTCTACAGCAAAGAAAGCCAGTATAGACTCACTTGATAACTCTCGTGTGATGACAACATCCCATGTACCTACCACATCTTTGTCCTCATCACCTGTTTTCATTTAAAGTGTAATATAAGGAAATTGATTCTAATAGTATTACATCTCTTGTATTAATTACTATTCGATACAATGTTTTAGAGATACTCCTCTATTTTATATTTTATAAGCAGTTTGACCAAACAAAGATGCAACTTCCACTTAGTGGACAATGAATAATGTTGTCATAGCTTTTTGACGTTAGCCAAGTCAATTCTTTTTATTTGGTCAATTAAGTTCCTATCTAACTATTTGTAGTTTATAGTTTTTAGCTTTTTCGATCATGCAACTTTAGTTTAATGGCTTTAACTAAGTCCATGCAATCCTAAAGTTAATGTTTAATTTTATAATTAAAGTCTTGCCAACAATATTATTTTGTCTAAATTAAAGTCCTATTCAATACCAACAAACCAATTTAGGTTTCAAACCAATCAAATTAAGACAAATCAATCGATTAAAATGAAATTTACCTAATTAGATTGACTTTGAGCCCAATTCAAAGTCCAATTTCAACCTCGATAGGTCTAAAATGGAATTCCCAAACTACTATACTTAGGTTACTAGAGCATTGCCAAAGCTCAAATTGACCCACCCAGAAGATGTGCCTTAACAAGCCCTATCAAACCTCTCAACCATTTTCTCTTTCCACGGCCTCTTTGAGGACGAATTAAGCCCAAAACAGTCCTCACGCCACCTTGTGTTGCCTGCCTCTTTCCAGCATCAATTCTTCCTTCTTTGGCCACCAAACCTCAAATTAAGCTCACCTCTATGTCCCAACATCAAACCCAACACAATCCACCTACCAATTTCCAATTCTAGCCATCAAAAATTGACAACTATCACCACCACCTACCCATTTCTCCCAATATTTTTGGTTGTTTTGGAAAGTTCTTGGTATGAATTTTGGAATTCTTGTGAGGTAAGGGGTGTTACAATCAATCTAGATTTCAATTTCGAGGCAGAATTAAGAAAATCCAAGCTTGGGAAGGTTTAGGTCATGGATTGAGAATTACACAAAATTTAAGGTCTTTATATATATATATAAACATCTTTTACCGAGTTACATTCGTGCCCCAAAGTTTTGCACTGCTTTCAAAGAAGTCCTCCAACTATTAATTACCTTACATTTTAGCCCTTGAGTTCTAATTAAGTCCCTCAGTTTTCATTTGTTACACATTAGCCCCTTTAAATTTCATAATTTTTCATAATCAAGCCTAGTTTAATTAATTTCTAGTCCTCCTACTTCTTTAATATCCCCCAGCACTCCTATATGTTTTCAAATCTACTTTATTTAAGGCCTAATCTATTTTCTTATTATTTTGTCTTCCTTGAATATTTTAATTAAATTCTAAGTCTTAATCATTAAATTTGCAATTTAAATCGTTAATTTCTCCTCACATTTACATTTTACAGCTCAGGATGGTACATCCACAAACTTGATTCTACCCATATTCACTCAAAATATTTAAAAACATATTAAAATATATAACTAGAAATCTATTTTGCAATACAAGATGCTAGAGATTTTTGTTCACTTTTTTTTCTTTTCTTTTTTTCTTTTTGGTAGATTTTCAGGATGCATATTTATAGGATTTTGCATACCCCTTTGAATAGTTACATTTTTATTTGGAGATATACATTTTAAAAGAAAAGATATAACTTCTAAATTTTTCTTGTTTTTCTTCTATTTTAGAAAAATAATTAATTTGTATTCAACAAGTTTTTTGCCTTTGTCGTGCCTTTCCTACTCTATAAACCAACTTCTTTTTCTTCGTATATTCCAGTCCTATAGCCATATCAATCTAGAATCTCTTCTCATCTTTTCTTTCTCCTAGGGACCATCTTAGGTATTTTACTTCAACTGCATTCAATGGCAAATTGACAATGCATCTAGCTCATTTTTCCTACATCACCTAGAGAATCCATGTCTCTTCTTTGTTTCTCAGCTCTTCACAGGAGAAAACTATATCTCATTGAGTTATGAAATGTCTATAGCCCTCTTCATGAAGAACAAAATCAGATTTATCGATGGCTCCATTCTATAGCCTTCTGTAGATGATCATGTCCTCCTCAACGCATGGATTTGCAACAACAATATAGCGATTTCATGGCTACTAAATTCTATCTTGAAAGAGACAAGCATTATCTACTCCAAATGTACATGTGGTATATGGACTAATCTTAAGCACCATTTTCAGCAAAGCATTGGTCCAAGATTGTACTGATTACATAGTAATTTGATCACTCTTATGCAACATAATAACTTGGTTATTATATATTTTACAAAGCTCAAAACACTATGGGAAGAGCTTAGAAACAATAGACCAATTTACTCCTATAATGGTGCACTTGTAGTGGCATTGTGAACTTTTGAATCACCACCAATATGAGTATGTTTTAGCATTCCTTATAGGGCTAAATGGCACTCTGTCACCTATTTGCAGCCAAACACTCGTCATCAATCCCCTATCTCCAATCAACAAGGTTTTTTCCATTGGACCCCAAGAAATATAAAAAAGAAAGATGTTCCATGTATCTCTCAAGATCCTATGAACAACATTAGATTTGCCATGCAAACTTGATGTATCTCAAGATCTTAAGGTTACCTCTTGAGATGATCTTTCCAAAATGACCTCAATCTTCTTTAACATTAATAATTCAAGTCTCTAACCTAACCGTAAGAACTGCATTAAGCTAGTTGAAATCACCTCAACCAAGACCCTTTAATGCTTAACTTAGTGCATGGCTGAGGTGATTAGCGGCTCAGATTTTGAGTCATAGCTTGGGTCAATTCAGTTTGGATTGGATTAGATAAAAAGATGTGGATCTCCATCCTGTTTGGGTATTTTATTAAATTTTTAAGGGAAAAATGGTCCATTTGATGAAAACCATTAATTATCCCTATCATTATCCTCTACTCCAAATGGATTAGTTCACTTTTGGTATGGATAATTGAGCTTATACACTTAGAAAAATAATTTCCATTTTATTCAACTTTCACTTTTCATTCAAAGTGCATAGGGCCATCAACCATTGATGATAATCTAAAATGGATGAACTAAAGCTTAACTTGCTTGTTAAGATAGTAATTTCCAGATAATAAAGATACCCAAGGTCTTGAGAAGATGCTGAAATGTCTTAAAGATGATGAGCAATAGTAATTAATAAATAATTTCTCCCCGATCAATTAGGATCGATTGAGATTGTTTCATAACCCTTAAGATCATTTAAGGTTATTTGAGATCTTTAAGAGTAGTTGAGATCGTTTATGATTTTTTGGGATCTTGAGAGATCTTTCACAAATGCTTTAAATTGACTTATCTTTTTAAGATTATTTGAGATCTTTTCAGATTATTTGGAATTCTTTTAGAAGCTTCAAATTGATTTATCTTTTCTCAGATTATCTGAGATATTTTTTGGATGCTCTAAGTTTATTCTTTTCTCAAATAATTTGAGATCATCTAATCATATTTTTCAGATGCCTTGTGCTTAATTATCTTTCTCAGATAATTTGAGATCATCTAATTTTTTTTAGACTCTTTAAGCTTAATGCAACTTTCTCACATAATTTGAGATTAGTTTATCACCTTTTAGATGATATATGCTTTATTATCTTTATCAGATAATCTAAGATCACTCGATCATCTTTTCCAAATGCGATAAGCTTGATTATCTTTCTCAGATAATCGAAGGTCATTTGAGATCATTTGATCATTTTTTCAAATACTTTAAGCTTAATTATACATCTCAGATAATTTGAGATCATATTGTTTTTTTCAAATGCTTTAAGTTTAATTATCTTTCTCAAATATTTTGAGATTATTTGATCATCTTTTTTAGATGTTGTAAGCTTGATTATCTTTCTCAGATAGTTTGAGATAATCTAAAATCATTTGATCATCTTTTTGAATGCCTTCAGATCATTTACCATCTTTTTTAGAAGTCTCAAGACTAATTATCTTTTTAAAATAACTTGAGACGAGGACTCAAATTGAATTTGAGACTAATTTAGCTTTCCTTAGGAGATCGAGAGTTTAGCTTGTAAAAAGGTTGTCCTTGCTTAGGCATGTTAGTGCCACAAAACAAACAAAAACAATTTCTACAAGGATTCAACCTGGCTCACTTTGACTCATGATTGAAAAATTATAGATCAGAGTTCCATCCTTAGATCTCAACCTATTGAGGTCTTTTTCAAACTCTATAAGGGTTGTCTAATGACCTAAGATTAGGTCAAGCTAGCCACTATTAATTTTGCTAAGTTGGAGGAAAATGTTGTAAGCCATTTCTACTTTCTAGAGTTACTAGCGTATTTTCATCTAATCTTATTATCTCTTACTATCTTTTATGGGACATTATCTATCTCAAGTAAATCACCCTATCGTGTTCTTATTATAGGCATCATTTCATAGCTCACGAGAAAGAGCTCATGGAGCTTAAAGAAGTGAACCGAAACTTGAGATAAGCCTGAAATCCACTCATGGTTTTATTAATAGTAAGTTGGCCTCTCATAAGCAAAAGCTTGAAGATCGTGACTATTAGATTACTGAGCTAGAGCAAAAGATAGCCAAAATGAAAGAAATCCACTAATCCTACACAGTAAGCCTTTTACAACTTAGGATACTCCCAAGGTTATGAGGTTTTCAAGAAATCTGTTGGAAATCAAGAACTAATGAAATGAAATTAACTAAAGAGTACCAGAGCATTTAAGAAGTTTTTGAACTTTTGAGTCACTAATTTAGGAGAAAACTGCTGAAGATAGTTTCATGGGTCTCTCTAAGTTAGACAGAATAGTTGAGGGTTTTAATCTAAGTTTGCTTGATCTCTTCAAGATTGCGGACCTTTAGGACTATCCCTCTGTTGATCCTTCTCCTGAGGAAGAGTAAGTGAATGAGTTTACATTCCTAGCTATGAAGAAAGTGATGATGTTACTCCAAAAGCTAAGGACAATAGTGAAGCTACTAAAGGAACTACTGATGCTATTGTTGAGGTAAAGGTCTCTAGACTGTAGACTTTAGATTTATGTATGTCTTATGAACTCAAGCTTGAGGTTTTATGTTCTAGGTCCTTTATCTTGTGCACTTGAGCCTAAGGTCTTTTGCTGACAAAACGTATTTTCATTTTGCGTCCATTGATTTACATCTGGATTCCAGCTATGGATCTTTTGTAAGCAAAACATCTATGAATTTCAATGTCCATGTTCTAGCTATTCTTTCATCCTTACTTTTCTTATTCATTTGTAAGTACATAAGGTCATTCACCGTCAATAATAACTTGAAATAATTGAATTAAAGATCATCTTACTTACTAATGATGGGGATGCCATCAATGTGATGATTTGAGCTAATTAAGCAATTGCTCACTAACCTATTCAAACTTTGGGAGGTCAATTAGGATCATACATTGATTGTAGAGATCCTTTGAGGTTGTTGGAGGTCTTTGGGAACACTTGAGATTGTTGCGAATCTGTAAAACCCTTTGAGATCATTTAAGATCTTGTGAGTTCATTCCCAAATACTTGGATCATATTATCTTTTCTAGGTCATTCAAGATCTGCTTGACTTATCTTTTTTAGTACACTGTGGATCTCTTAGGAATCCTTTAGGTCTTTTTCAAATCATTTGAGATCTAGATTATTTGGGATCTTTTTCATATGTTTCAATTAATTTATCTTTTTCAAATTATTTGAGATCTTTTTCAAATCATTTGGGGACATTTTTCAAATAACTTAAACTAATTTATCTTTTTCAAATTATTTGAAATCTTTCCCAAATTCTTATGAGATCTTTTTTAGATCATTCCAAATCATTCCAGATCATTTGAGATCTTTTGTCAGCTCTTCTTGTTCAAATGTATTTTTTAGATCATTTGAGATATTTTTTAGATCCTTTCTAGGCCGAAGATTAATTGCTTTTGAGCTCTTTTGTGATCACCTTGTGGCATTTCCATTTTGAGATCATTCGTGGAGTTTTTTCAATATAATATATGAGTTTGAGATCTTAAGGATCTTGTTTATTTTTTGTTTTCTGCTCGCTTAACTCACTTTTAGTAGCTAAATTTATCTTACTATAAGATGAGAAAGACAAATGTAAATAAATCCTCATGCCTTTATTGAGATTGCAGAATAATTACCTCTATTACTTAGAATTTTAAATAGGGACAAAAGCATCAAAACACGAGCTTAGATGCCTAAGTAGTACAAACTCAATTTTCATATTTCAAGAATACAACTTTTTCAATTATACCTTCTCAGTGGAACTTGTTGCAATCTCTTTTAGATCTTGAGACATCCTTTAACCATTCATGGTCTCTTATAGCATTTATCTCTTCCTCATTAATATAAAATTATGTTATCTCTCTTAATTATTCCATTCCCACAGGCAGTTCCCTTGCTCATGTTGATGGCAATGGTTCTTTTTCAAGCCCATGAACGGGTACACATGTAATCATGTTAATTTACATCTGTTGCACGTCAAGTATCTCATTTTTGAAGCTATTCATCAACCCTCAAAGAGTCTCACCCTCTCTATGGAATTGGTGATTAGGTATGTGGCCGATCTCCTAACTTTCTTCTTACCAACAAATTAGTACAAAAAAATTTCGCTTGAGCTACTTGTATGACATTACTTTCCTTGGGACCTACCCCATGAACTATTCTTGTGCGCGTCTGATAATAGAAGTTATGAATATCCTTACATTCATGGCGTCAGACTGTCCACACAAATTCATGACATTCTCAGAAGATGTGACCATTTCTACGAATCTTTTTTGTCGCCATACTTTAACTGATTAAGTAATTTGAAGTTCATAGCTATTGATTCTACAAATGCTTCCACATACAAACATAAGTTTTTTTTTTCTGTCGTGCAGCCATTCTTTTTCTCTTGAGCTCACCTATCCTTTTACTCAACTTTTCTACTTGATCACTAATTTCATTGAATTTCTCTTTTTATAGTGAAGATTGAGATCATTTGTAAAAGGGGTCATCCATGTTCAATGTTTTAGGTTCCTATTAGAGAGTTCTTCCCTTCTGTGCACATTAGGTAGGTGAATGAGTCTCCATATTACCTTACTTCTAATTTAATCTGAATCAGTCATTTCATCAACCTTAATAATCCTTAACCTTTGTACTCTTTCCATAAATTAAAGGCCAGATGTTCTATCATAAAATAAGGGATAATTAATTGAAGGTTGTGATACTTGCAAAGCAGACACAATCATCATTTGAGCTCCACGGTTGTGTAAATCATCATTTTAATTAATCTAAAACATAATTTATTCTAGATCAGTCTTATTTAACTAAACCACATGTCTCACATTGGGATCTTAGGCTAGTGTCCCTAGGAATTGCTCTACAAGCAAGCTTTGTGGTCCTTTGCTTGTAGGCAATGTAAACAAAGTAAGAAAAGCAGATAGAGATAGTGATATTAGTAGTACAATAATAGAAGTATCCATTGTGCATCAAGGTGTTCCATAGCCAACTATTCACTCTCCAATTCTTGAAGAATTAGGTCAAAGTTCCGATAGAAAACACCAACTAATGCATCTCGAGATGATCTTGAGGTCACCTCTTAAGTTGATCTCCCAACATAACCTCAAACTTGATCTCATTTCACATTAGTAATTGAGTCTCTAACTTGACCATAAGAGCACACTTTAGGCTAGTTAAGATCACCCTTGGCTAAAGCCATCTGATACTTAGGTTAGTATATGGTTATGATGACCAAATAAAACTTAAAAATTGAAATAAGAACTCTATTTATGTATGTAAAGATAGTATTGTGTAGATTTCCTTTATATAGGTACTGAAATGTTCTTTTGGGTATAGTTTCAGATAGTGGTTTTCCAATCGATGGCTCAAATTCTAAGTTACCACAAGGTTCCTTGAAAATACATATAAACCAAGGAATTAGCAACACTTGAGTATAAAATATATATAAGAGTTTCATACAACTCTTCAAGACACTTAATAAGGATCTTTTCCTGAGTAAGTGATTCACACCAAGCAATGCTGCTGATTTTTGTTTTTGTAGGATTATGTCCAATGGTTGGAAATCCTTAATTAAGTAAATGTCCATTGAAATCAAATATGGAAACAAGATATTATGATAAAAATCCATTAGCACCATGAATTGTGGATTATCAATAAGTATAGAGAGTTGATTTCTTTCCTAAATCATAAAATCAAGCTAGAATATACAAGAGATCTTTTTAAATATGGAAAGTATATTTCAATGCATGACTGATTCGAGTAGATAATTAAGTAAAGAATAATTATGGCATCTAAATCAGATAAATTTATTCAAGAAGCTAGAGATGCAAGATTTAGAGCCAAGAAGGATACACTTTCCTAGTTTGAAAGACATAAGAATCATTCTAGATGATTTTTTATGAAAAAGTTAAGTCAAATTCTAGTTATTTATGGAAGGCAGATTCCTGATGACACTTATGAATTCTATACAAATTATTTGAAGATAACTTAATATGTTCATACAGAAAAATGTTACTTTGCTAAAATCATTAAAAAGTTATCAAATGGGAAGAAGATAGTAGAAAAAGGAAAAAAGCTGTTAGCCAATCATTCTATATATTACAATCCTTGAATTTAGCCATGATGAGCACATGTTTAAATTCAAGATCAACAACACACTATTGCTTCCATAAATAAGTGATATGATGTGCTTAATCAAATATAAAGATATGCTGTCAAAATTAATTCAAGGAAAGATAAATCTCAGACAGTAAGGAATAATTTCTAGACAATAGAAGACATGTTCCAGTTGAATTTTGGGAATAATTCACATTGATTATGCAATAAATATTGTCATAATCAAAACTCTTAAACTCATGCAAAATCATGAAAGGGTTAACAATCTTTCCCTTTTTGATGTTGACAATAAAATTTGATGCATAGTAGTAGAAATAAATAGAAAGCTATCACTTGATCTCCCCCTATTGTTTGCCCTGGTAGATCCTAATGCTTCCCATATCTCAATGCAAGATCTTCATCTAAATACCAAAATAGGACAGAAACTAGAATAGAGAAATAGAAAATACTAGTTGAGAAGAATCACAATCATACTCATAGAGACAAAGTAAAACATTCACCATATGATAGTTAAACATATTATACTCAATTAGGCATATAGACAAATAGTTAAGCATGTGGATCAGGGAATCAAGTCAAATTTAGAATGTTCAGAATGCATATGCAGCAAATGATAATTTTTTCCCCTTTTCATCAACAAAAAAGTTCTAACTTCCTTCGCGAACATTCCAGAGAGGTAAGACCAGTATCCACTTTGAAAACCAATTTCTTGGTTAAATAGAAATTCTAGACACAATCCCTAATTTATCTTTGATTTCAATTAATTTGCATTCATCAAGTGCTTTCGTGAAAATATCCTCAAGTTGTTTTCTAGTTGGAACAAATTCAACAAAAATATCACCCTTATGCACATGATCACACAAGAAATTATGTTTAATTTCAATGTGCTTAGTGTGTGAGTGTAATAATAAATTTTTGAAAATACTTATAACACTAGTACTATCATAGAACATAGGCACACAACATTCATACCAAAGTTATGCAGAGTACACTTCATCTATAATACATGAGTGCAACAATTTTCTAAGGCCATGTATTCCACCTTAGTTGTAGATAATGCAACTAGAATCTATTTTTTTACCGCACTATGAAACTAGGCAATTTTCTAGTAGCTAAAAACCACCACTGGTACTTTTTCTATGTATCTTACAACTAGCATAATCCGCATTAGAATAGCTTATGAAATAAAAAGATTTAGAATGTGGATATCATAAGTCATAGCTAGATGTTTCCTTAAGATATCTCAATATTCTTTTAACAGCATTCAAATGCGATTATTTTGGATTAGACTGGAATCTAGCACATAAGCATGTTGAGAACATAATATCTAGATGGCTTGCACTTAAGTAAAGTAAACTATCTATCATACTTTTGTAGACTTTTTCATCTACATTTTTACAGTCCTTATCAAGTTTCAATCTGGTTTTTGTACTCATAAAAATGATTGTAGGGTTGCATTCACTCATTCTAAACTTCAAAAGCTTCATTGTATACTTTTCTTGTGAGATGAATGCCCTTTTTAAGTTTGCTTCACTTGAAACCATGAGGAAGTTGAGCTCTCTATTAAGCTCATCTAAAATTCTTGTTTCATTTACTAGGCAAACTCTTGCCAAAGTAGATCAATAGTAGCATAAAAAATGATGTCATCGACATAAATTTGAACAATTAGAGAACCATTTTCTTGGTGCTTAGTGAAAAGTGTATTATCTAAGAATCCAATAACAAAAAATCATTGTTTATGAGACATTTACTCAATCGATCATACCAAGTTCTAAGGGCTTGTTTTGGTCCATATAAAACCTTTGTTAATTTAAAAACATGATGAGGAAAATTATGATTTTTGAAACCGAGGGGTTGCTCAATATAAACTTCTTCTTTTACAAATCCATTTAGAAAAGCACTTTTATGTCAATTTGATAGAACATAAACTTTTTATGAGATGGAAAGGCAAGAAGCATTGTAATTGATTCTAACCTTGCAATTAGAGTAAATGTTTCATCATAGTCAATAGCTGCTTGTTTACTGTAGCCTTTTGCTACCAGTTTAGATTTATTCCTAGTAACTTTACCAATTTCATCTTACTTATTTCTGAATACCCACTTGGTACCAACGACTAGATGGTCTAATAGTCAATCTACCCACTTCCAGACCTTATTTTTTTAAACTAAACCAGTTCTTCTTCCATTACTTCAATCCAAAATAAATCTTTTAGTGCTTCTTTGACATCTTTTGGATCAATCATTGAAATGAAAGCACAATTAGATTCATTTGGTGGAACTTGTCTAGCTTTAGATCTAATGGTTATTCTATCTTGAGGATCTCTAATGATTCTATTAGCAGGATAACTGGAAGCATGTTTAAACTTTTTGGTTCTTTGTTTAGGCTTTTCTACTGATTCACTAGAGCTATATTCTATAGTGGGATTTGTTTCCTCAAGTGATTTCGGCTTCTCTTGATTGAAGTAGATGACTTAGGGTCTGGAATCTCAATTAGTTCTTAAAATCTTGCAATTTCCTTCCTCAAGGTTTCCTTGACACAAGATGAGTTGGTCTCATCAAATGTAACATGAATGGATTCTTGAATCATTTTCTTTCTCTTATTAAACACAAAATAGGCTTTACCATGCATTGAGTGACCGACAAAGATATCTTTATCAACTTTGAAATCTAACTTTGTCAAATAACTTCTATAATTGAGAATGTAACATTTGCAACTAAAGACACAAAATAAAAAATATTTAGAACTTTACCATGCCACAATTAATATGGAGTTTTTCTTAGAAGTGATCTTAAGAAAACATAATTTGACACATAACAGGCTGTAACCTAAAAGAATTTTGCAATATCATAATCATTAAGCTTGGTTCTAGCAACTTCTTGCAAAATCTAGTTTTTCCTCTAAACTACCCCATTTTGTTGGGGGGTCTCAAAAGCAAAAAAAATCGTGAATGTAATCATATTCTTCACAAAACAAAGTAAAGTTTATTTTATCAAACTTAGTTCCAGGGCCACTTCGAATTTTCTTAATAAAATAACTCTTTTCATTTTCAAGCCTTTCGGTGAGTGGAATGAAAGCACTTAAAGCATTATTCTTATGAGCAAGGAATAGAACCAACGTAAAATGAGTATAATCATCTACTATGAAAAATACATATCTTTTACCTCCAATAGAAGTGGTCTTCATAGGCCTGAGTAAAATCAATGTGTAGAAGTTCTAGTGGGCTGAAAGTTGTGACCTCATTTTTTAGTTTGAAGGATGTTCAAATTTGCTTACTCTTTTGGCATGTTTCACATATCCTGTCCTTGGAGAAATTTAACTTTGGTAACCTTTTGACAAGATCTTTCTTTGTGAGATGATATGTAAGGTCCATTTTTACATGGACTAATCTTCTACGCCGTTTCTAGTATTTTTCATCTAAAGCAGCTAAACCTTCCATATTTTAACAGGCTAACTCATCAAAGATTATACAATAAATATTTCCATTTCTAGTAGTAGTGAAAGTTAGTTTCTTATTTTGCATAATCACACAATGAGTAAGATGAAATTTAATCTCATAATCTTCATCGCATAGTTGACAGGTACTAAGTAATTTATACTTAAGGGCCTCAATAAGCCATACATTATCAATAGTAGTACCAATCTACATACCAATTATACCTTTACTCATTATGTGTCCTTTTATTTTGTTTGCATAAAGAACATTTCCTACAAGATAATTGTTAAGCTTAAGGAATATAAATGCATCCCCCATCATATGCTTAGAACATCCGCTATTCAAGTACCATTTCTATTTCCAAGAATGTTCCTTGGCATGAACCTGCAAGAGATTAGTTTGTTTTAGGTCTCCAAAAAAACTTAGTACTAATAAGTTTTTCAATTAGACATTTATAATTGGCATGACCAAATCTACCACAAGTAAAGCAAGTTTTTCAAATTAGTTTAGAATTCATTCTAGAAGTTGTTGAAACTGATTTGGTATTTTTCTGATTCGTGCAGTTTCCAAAATATTGACCATTTTTTGCATTATTTCTAGTTGGAGCAAGCATTTGTGTGTGTTTAACACTTGTGGAACATTTACCTAGATCATTCCTTGCATGATAACATTCTTTAGCAACTCTTTTTCATTTGATTTCATTGCTCATATTCCAATTTGTTTCTTCCAAGAATTATTTTCTTTAGTAACCCAATCATTCATTTTCTTTTTGCGTTCAACATTAAGAGTATCTCTATTTTTAGCCATTTGTATTTTAATTTTATCTTTATGAGCTCCATCCAATTCTTCGCTCAAATAATTCACTTCATCTTGCAAAGTTTTCTTTTTATCAACAAGTATTTTGACATAAATTTTATAAAGCTTATGCAATTTTTGCACATCCTCATTGATGTCAATTTCATCATTGGAATCATAATCAAAACATGAAAAGAAGCTTACTTAGTTTACCATGGAGCAATTCTCTTCATTGTTAAATTGTTCACCATCGGATTCGTCCCAAGTAGTTGCCATCGCCTTAGCTTTGGCTTCTTTTGCATTTTTCCTTAATTGATGATAATATGGTTTTTTGTGTCCAATTTCATTACATTTGTAGTAGCGAAGTGGCTCAGTACTTTAAGTTTTCAGATTGGTTTTTTTTTTTATTTTGAACTATTGTTTTGAAATTTTCTTTTAAGGTTCGTTAATTGCTTTAATCTCCAGGAAATCAAAACAACTACATCCTCAACTTAGACCTCATCAAGATCTTTTTGAAGTTCTGAATTGGAATCATGGTTGGCATTAAAAGCAATATTCTTTTTTAGTTTTGTTTTCGAACCTTCATCTTTATTTAGCAGTGTCATCTCATAGGATGTGAGAGATCTATTCAGTTCACCTATAATTATCCTACTAGGATCGCAAGTTTCTTGAATAGCAGTAACTTTTGGTATTCATTCCTTAGGAAGTGATCGAAGAATCTTTTGGACTTGCTCATCCTTGTTTATAGTTCTGTTGAATGTAAATATAAGATTTATAATTTCCATGAAATGCTTGTATGTCTGACTTGTGGTCTCATCAAGTCTTATCTAGAACATTTTGTACATGTGAATGAGAAGAGCAATCTTCTCTTGTCGAACCAGCTAGTACCTTCATGGGTCACTTGCAGTATTTTCCACATTTTCTTTATTGTAGCGCATGTACTAACTTAGTTGAACTCCTCTTTTATGATAGTGCACAATAGAATATTTTTGGCACTCACATTTATTGAGATCACTTTTTATCATCGCTAGTAAATTCTCATCACTCCTTTGTAACTGTCTGTTTGTCAACCAATTTCATTGGAATCACTAGCCCTTCACTAGTCAAGTCCCATAAATCAAAATTCAAGGCAATTATGTATTCATGCATTTTGTTTTTCCACATAGCATAATTAGAACCATCAAACAGTGGAGGCTGGTTATGCAAATGCCCTTCTACAAAGACATCAAAAGTGATAGTGGCCATAGATGCCAATATATTCTAGTAGTTACACCACTATATAGAGAACCAATGCCCCAATGCCAATTATGAGTTATTATAAGCGTAAGAGTGGGGTGAACTAGGCCTAAGGGATTTTAATGCAACAGAAGTTTATAACTTAAAATATTCTTTAGACTTTCAAAATAATTTAAGTCTTTTCAAAAAATAGTTTCAATTACTAATTAAAATTTGCAAGTACCAGTTAAACAACCAGTCAGACCATTGATAAAGCAGTAAAAACATAAGTAAAATGACACTAGTATTTATAAAGGTCTGATAAGCCTATTCCTCTACCTAAGTTTTCACTTAGAAGTTTGAACATGTGAAATCAATTAAAATATAAGAATGGTATACAATTAAGTACATAAATTTGATAAGATACAAGTAAAAGGATCAGAAACACTTTAGCAAGATGAAAATCAGCTATTTACAAAGAGCTAAATTGGAATCCCATATGGGATAGGGTAGATTATAGAGCATTGCAAATCCAATTGCTTTGTGAATAGGCCTGAGGGAACTTTTGCTAGTTGCATAACCTCCATGGATTGATGCACGATTTGCTGCCACTATATACAGCAAGTTCTAGACTCTCCTTCCATATCGAAACCTAAAATACTACTGAGGATTATAGATTGTACCATTCTACTAGTTTCTTCATTTAGAGGTATTCAGAGCAACCAAGCACTAATTTATTCTCTTCACAGATTCCCCCAACAGCAAGTACAACTCCCGTCCCTCTTCACTACTTCGAGTCACAAACTACCTTGTCCTCATCTCTCCAAAGTCTGTTGAAGGCAAGCTCCCCCTAACTTTCTTCACCACAAGGTCCCTTGAGAACACACATAAGGCAAGGAATTTGCAACAATTGAGGACAAAACGTGTATGAGAGTATTGCACAACTCCTCAAGATACTTAACAAGGATCCTTTCCTAACTAAGTGACTTACACCAAACAATGTTGCATATTTTCTTTTCTGTAGGCTCATGTCCAAAGATTATAAATCCTTAATTATGTAAGTCTCCATTAGAATCAAATAAGGAAACAAGATATCTACAAGAGATCTTTTTAAATATGGAAAGTATATTCCAATGCATGACAAATTTCAATAGAAAATTAAGGAAAGAATAATTATGGAATCTAAGTCAGATAAATTTATTTGGTAAGCTAGAGATGCAAGATTTAGAGCTAAGAAGGATATGCTTTCCTAGTATGAAAGATATGAGAAATAATCTTGATGATTTTTATGAAAAAGGCAAGTCAAATTTCAGTTATTTATGGAAACAAATTCTAGACAAAACTTATGAATTCCCTACAAATTATTTGAAGATAATTTAATATGTTCATGTAGAAAAATGCGCTTTCCTAAAATCATTAGACAGTTATCAAATGGTAAGAAGATAGTAGAAAAAGGAAAGAAGCCATTAGTTAATCATTCCATATATTACGTTCCTTGAATCTAACCATGACGAGCACATATTTAAATTCAAGATCAGCAACATGATATTGCTTCCATAAAAAAGAGATATGATGTGTTTAATTAACTATAAAGATATGCTGTCAAAATTAATATAAGGAAAGATAAATCCCAGACAACAAATAATAATTTCCAAACAACAGAAGACACATTCTAGTTGATTTCTGGGAATAATTTAAATCAACCATCCAATAAATATTATTATAATCAAACTCTTAAACTCATGAAAAATCATCAAAGGATTAACAAAATAGTGAGATGATAATGCACAAATCAATACCCATATATGATGAAAATTGAACTCAAACTCTATACTTGTAGTGTTGTTCATTCTATTTAAATGTCCTATTTATTCTAATAAAAATTAAGTCCATCCAATCCTATACCTATTTGATTCTTTTGATAAGGGCACCCTAAGTACTACTTCTTATTTATCTCTAATTAATATGATTGTATTTTAGTTGAAAAAAAAATCTTTATTAAATGAAGGATTTGATATTATTTCTTTTATATCTATTTAATTATCTATCTATACTATTATGTATAGCACAACAGTGTGAGATTTACAATTGTGCAATTTCAACCAAATTCTAAATTCTTAGAATTTTGAATTTTTTTAATTAAATTTAGAAATTGATTTTTGGCTACTAATTTTGATATTATTTATTTCTTTGAAAGATGTCTAGATTTTTTAAATAATTTTCTTGATTAGAACACATTATTCTTTATTTATCTCAAATACCAAAAAATAATAACATTTTACCTATAAAATATCTTTCATATCTACTCCCAATATGTGAAGGATTCCTTGATCATTTAAACTCTATAATTTGATAAGTTTTTCATAATTTTTCTCTTATCTTTATAACTAATTTATATCCATACCACTACATATAAAGTGTTTCAAAAGTCATCTCATTAATATTCTCAATTTCTAGCATTTTCTTCATTATGTTCTTTGTGTGCCTCTTTATTGTGTAGCATTTTTTTCCCTCCATCTCTTTGCACGCCTCTTTATTCATTCTTTAAATCGTTAGTTGTTTGTTTGATTCTATTTTTCACTTTTTAATTTCATTTTTTTGGTTTATTTTCTAGATATGTTACATAATAGAAGAGATTCTTGGATTTTAATGCTGTAATTTTCTTTTCAAATATAAAAAATGTCTATCATTTAGCTTTTATTGTTATTCAATTTGTAAACTTTTCTATTTATTTTTTCTTGTTACTTAGTTTAAGTTATCAGTTCATTTTTTTTATTTTTAAATTCCTTTTTTGTTCATTTAATTTTATATTTTTACAAGATGAGATATATTCCTTGCTCTTAATATTTTTTAATTTTGTTTCATTTTTATTAGTTGCATTTTTCACTCCCTTATTGATAAATTTTGTCATTTAATTTTTATTTTACTTAAATTGTTATATATTTAGGATCCTTTTACTCAATTTTTGAATCAAGTTATCAATTTATTTATTAAAATTTGTAATTTATTTTTAAATTCTCTTTTTTTTTTCCATCTAAGTTTATAATTTTATAGGATGAGATCTATTTTTTTTATTTTAATATTTTTAAAATTTATTTTGCTTTCTAAATATTTATAATTTTAAAAGCATGTGATTTAATTTTTATTGATATATATGTAATTATATTTGTATAAGTATGTACAATTAGAACTCTTTTTGAAATTTTTATATACTACTTCATCAATATATATTTTTAGATCTTTTATGATCTATTTGAAAAAAAAAAATGAGATGGTAAGTTTAAAAAATTCGAGCATAGCATGGGAATAATGCTATCTATGCTATTATATATAGTACGATAGTGTGAGAGCCATAATTATGCAATTTTGAATTTAATTGTGCAATTTTGGCAGAATGCTAAATTTTTAAAATTTTTAGCAATTTAATTCATCTATTTATTTTTATTATTTGTTGATATTATCTCTAATCAATTTGATTGTATCTTATCTCTAATTTACTTTCATTTGAAATTTAAAATATATCCATCTATCTATACTATAATATATAACACAATGATGTGAAATCCATAATTGTGTAATTGTGACAAAATTTTGAATTATTAGAATTTTGAGTTTTTTAATTAAATTTAAAAATTTATTTTTAGTTATTAAATTTGATATTATTTATTCCTTTTATAGATAACTGATTTTTGAAATCAATTTCTTGATTAGAACAATATTCTTTATTTATCTCTGATATCAAAAACTAATTGCATTTTATCTACAAAATCTTTTCTCTCTCTACTTTCAATATGTGGAAGATTTCTTGATCATTTAACTTCTATATTTTAATAAGTCTTTCTTGATTTTCTCTTATCTATAATAACTAATTTATATATTTACCACTATATATAAAGTCTTTCAAAAGTTATTTTATTATATTTTCTAATTCTAGCATTTTTTTCACTTTATTCTTTGTGTCGTCTTTATTTTCTAGCATTTTTCCCCTCTATCTCTTTGTGTGCATCTTTAGTTTATTATTCAAAGTGTTTATTGTTTATTTAATTTTATTGTTCACCATTTTGATGTTGTTTTTCTTTTTTTATTTTGCTTTATTTTAGCTATATTACATGATGAAAAAGATTTTTTGGATTTTAATGCTATAATTTTCTTTCCAACCTAAATAAAGTCCCTCATTTTGCTTTTATTACTATAAAATTTGCAAATTTCTATGCCATTTTTGTTTACTACTTAGATTATGTTATCAATTTATTTATTAAGAGATTTATTAATTGCACCTAATATTTTTTATTTAATTTTATATTTATTAGTTACATTTTTCTCCTTAATTATTTATAAATTTTGTCATTTAGTTTTTATTTTATTTAAATTATTATATATTTAGCAGCCTTTTACTCATTTTTTTGAATCAAGCTATTAATTTGTTGTTAAATTTTGTAATTTTTTTCAATTTTTTTTCGCTCATCTCAATTTATAGTTTTATAGGATAAGATCTATTTTTTTGTTTTAATAGTTTTAAAATTTATTTCACTTTTTGAATATTTATAATTCTAAAAGTATGTTATTTAATTTTATTTTATATTCATATATTTGTGATTATGTATGTACAAATATGTATAATTCGAGCTCTTTTTAAAAATTTAATAAACTACGTCAACATTTATTTTTAGATCATTTTTTATGTATTTAAAAAAATTACGAGATGGTTATTTCAATAGAAAATATAGCTGTTAACTTTTTAAGATTATAACTCTAGACATTGTTTAGTCTATCTCTATATATATTTTTTATTTTTTATTTTTTTTAAAATTTTGATTGTTCGAAAGGTTAACAATTTTTTTTGTTATTCACTTTTTTTCTGCTATTTGCGAAACATAATATTAAGATCCAATTACATCCATACAAAAAAATTGAGAATGAGCATAATAATTAATGTTTTTCATATTTTATTTTACATTCTAATTTCATCCACATATCCTATCACTAATTCCTATTTAAAATTAATTTTGAACTTATAATTACTTTATCAATTTACTATGTTTTTAACCTTGCATTACTAATATCAAACTTTTTTCTTCACTTAAAAATTTGATAACTAAACTATGAGTTAAATTAAAAGGTTTCTATAAACTTATATGCTACTATTGATCTTAACTTTGTAAATATTTTAATTATTTATTTTAACTTTTTAATTTTTTTAATCTTTACTATCGTAGTTTTGTCTTAACTTAATTAATTTTTAATCAAAAGCTAAAATTAAATAAGATTTTTCTAATCCTTGACAACAAATATATTATTTAATTCTTTATATTATAAGTTTTAACTTAATATATAAAGTTTTAACTTAATATATACTCCCCCCTTTAAGTCTAAAATAATCTTAAAGTATTATAATTTTAAATTGTTTCAAACGACTTTCAAGCAATCATGTGTTCTACATCATTCTCATGTATTTTTGTTTTCTTTTAATACAACTATCTGTTAGCTTTTGATTGCATAATATTTTTATTTTTATTTTTAATAAAGTATATAATCATATTCATAGATTTTTTTTTGGATGTTTTAATTTTTTTTAACTTCTTGCTAAATAATTTTGAAATTTATTTTTTATGACATAATGTTAATTGGATGTCTTTATATTTTGCAAACTTTTAAATACTAAATTTTAAAACTTTAAATTTAATTTTACTAATTACTTGATATTTTTATGATATTTTTATTTTTATATTATTATCTATGTTATTATATATAGCACAGTTTTATACATATCTAATTATGTAATTTTGATTCTAATCATGCAACTTTGTCCACATGTCAAATTCTTAGAATTTTGAATTTTTTTAATTCAAGAAAAAAAATTTCATTGGTTGTTGATTATTATCTCTAATCGATATGATTTTATCTTATCTCTAATTTTCTTTCATCCAAAAATTAAAATATATTTAATAATATTTCATAATCTTTATTAAAGAGTTAGAAGTTTGAGAAATGAATAATTATAAATTAACTTATATGTATGAGCTCAATTTATCAAAATCTTTAAAATTTAATTATTTTAACAATAATATTTTTTAGATATGTAAAATAATTTCAGATAAAATTATATATATATATATATAATATAAGAAATAATTTAATTTGAAGAATATTTCAAATATAAAAAGTTACTTCTGCAACAATTATAAATTCTGAACTTTATTTTTATATTATTAATGTAAATCATTTGAGATTTTAGCAATATAATAGAGAATTCATTTTCAATTATTTGAAAAAAATTCTATTATATGGGACACATATAGTTTATATAATTGAAAATTTTCAAAAGCTTGATAAATGACTGCTTAAATAGCAAATAATATCAATTTTTATATTTTTAATAAATTTAATTAAATAATTTTATAATTACACAGCCTACTTTATTTTAATATTTCTTCTTATAATAATTCATAAAAAGATATTTTTACATGAATTAATAATGTCATATTTATATATTTATAAAAGAAATTTCTCTATGACGGAGTGATATTTTATTTTGAATTGAATATTGAAAATTTACTTATTATTTTATACATATACATAATATATATTATTTGATAATTCTAAAAATAATAAAATGACTATATATATTTATAAATATAAATAAATTTTAATTATCACAGTTATATAGAATATTAAGAGACATTTTAGTTTATAAAAATTGCATATTACAAACTATGTATTGAATTAATTATCAAATAATAACCTAATGTAAGTTATTTTTACAGATGACATATAAAACATATTTACTCTAACGGAAAAAAAATGACATTTAAAAATATCAAATATCATGAAAATTGTAATTATAACTTCCACATCATTAAAAAATCATATAAAAAAACTTACATTTTAAAAAGTTTATTTGCTTACTTATCATATTAATATATGTATGTATAAATATATGTCTAATTTAAAAGCATATTTAGTTAAATATTCTACCCTACTATTATTTTCTTAGTAATTTCATTTATTTTTAAATTTTATTATTTTAATTTTTTTTTGTATAATTTATAAACTTAGAGTTAGTCATATTCCACAACTTATTTAAGTACAAATTATCTTAGAACGAAAAATTAATATCTTCAATTATTGACAAATTTTATCAATTTAATTTTTATTTTATTTCAATTGTTATTTATTTAGTATTTTCTCACTCTTGGAATAGTGCTCCACAAGCCAATTAGATTGGCATGTAAAATTATTACTTTTGTGATACAATCTGGATTGAATGATATTGTTATTGAATGGGCATCTTCATCTTATGCTTTTTATTCTTCACTTGCATTTGGCTGAAGTCCATAAATCATACTAAACTACGGGATTTAGTCACACATATTATGGTGACCATGAAACAAATCTCTATAGTCATGATTTTAAAGTACTCCAAGTTGTAGAATCTTATGAGACTAGGCATTTAAGATTCGAATGGACTTGCACTAATGATGTGTATTCTAAGGGGTTGGATATTACTCTGCTTCATGAGCAATCTATATGAGACATAGATGTATATTAGTGGATGCTTATTAGAGAACAAGTTTACTGAAAACCCACTAAAGAATCCACTAGATAGCTATAGTAGCACGTTGGTAATGGCAAGTTCTCAAACTTATGATAGTGCATATAAATAATCCTTGGACCTAAGGATCCATAGTAACCATATGTTTAGGTCCTTATGCTTTAACTTTTCCCCGACCATGTAGCCGGTCATGTGGAGCAAGATTGGCATAAGCTGCTTAAGCATAGAGGTTTGTAAGATCAAAGATGGGATCTATCTCCTCGTTGTTGTGAAGAATGAGTACACATTCCATGTATTCTATAATGATCGATTTCAAAAAATTCTTATACAAGGTAATATGACAATTTGGAAAAAATGTTTTCCATCATAAAAGGGAATCGAACATTGGATGTAGAGACATAGTTATTGAGGCTATTAGAGAGCCAACAAATATCTTGTTATAGGCCTCTTTCAAGAGATAGAAGATGAAAATACCATATTTACATGGTAAGCGTTAGCTATAACGATTCATAAAGATATAATTCATCCATCCAATTAGTTGAGCTTCATAGGCTTGTTGCTAGATATTGACCATGGAGATTGGATATTCTTCAATTAACAAAGATTAATTGAAAAAGTTATTAGTTTAAAAGAATTTAAACTAATGTGAATATTTCAATGTTCAAATTATTACAATGAGTTGTGAGCCTATGTCTAATAAATATATGAACTTAATGGGTCACACACAAAAGCCTAAGGAAACTCTTATTTGATATGAGGAATTTTTTATGGAGTTAGAAAATTCATGCTAGGCGTTTTGGAGAAAAGTGGTTGACTAATTATATTGGTCATTTTAGCTTGATTAATTTAAGAGTTAAATTAGGCCAATTAGATTAAGGTGTTAATTTAATTGGTGCCATATGAGAATTAACTAGCAAGTTAACTTAAGGAGTTAAGTTAACTCTTATTAACTTAAGGTGTTAAGTTAAAGTAATTAAATTAATTCTTTAATTTAATTAAATTGAGAATTTGAATTTTGGAGGGAAATCAAATGGAAGAGTCAATTTTAATTTAAATTAATTAGCATTTCATTTCATTTCATGTGATGAAATGCAAATGTTAATTAAATGCAAATGCACATGAGATGCAAATGCATGTGCAAGATGGCAAGTTGGCCAACAAATATGGACGGTGTGATGGAAGCATCCAATAGTTTCTATCCCTTCTATAAATAGGCCATGTGGCCGGCCACTTGGAGTAGTTGGCTATCCACACATTTTCTCTCCAAGTGTGATATAATTCCATCGTGACTTCTTCCTCCAAATTCTCCCTCATCTGACCACCAATCTTCACCCTGAAGGTACCAAAACACTCCCCGCAATGAATCCTACACAACCTAGCTAATAGTGTCAAGCTTTAATCGGTGTTTCAGCTAACCCATTTCCACCGGCCATCTTCCTCCACCAGCTAATTTTTCTTCCCCATTTTTCAGTCGTATTTGGTGAAACATGATATGGTTGAGGTCATGGTGAGGTAAGGAAAAGATGGTGGGTTTAATTTTCAATTTCGGGCTATGTCAGAGCTAAACTGGGGATTGGAGGGAGAGGGTGCGAGTGTGATAACTTAATGAACTTGTGGCTTTAGGTATAAATATAAAAGCACTTTTACCTATTTGCACTGGCCACTTAGATTTTTCCCCTACTTACATTCCCCTCCCAAACCTTTTAACCGCCTTACAAATAAGCCCCAACCTCTCAATTCAGCCCCTAAATTTTCGTTCACTATATTTTAACCCCCAAAACTTTTAAATTTTTAACAATTAAGTCCAACTAAATTAACTTTTAGTCATCCTAGTTTTCATAACTTTACTAAAACCCTTCTAATTTAAATTTTATTTATTTAATGCCTAATTATAAATATCAAATTATTCTAATTAATCTAATTCTCAACCTTCACTATATTTGAAAATTTTAATTTCTACTGATTTTCATCATCATTGTTTTTATAAATATAATTCGGGGTGTTACAATTTAATTGGTGAAATCAAATTTTAATTCTAGTGTATTATTCATTTAATTTTTGAATGGATTATGAATGAATGGAGATGAACATGAGCCTTTAGATTGGTTTTATTTGTTTTAAAGTTGTTTTTAAAATGTTTTATTAAATAGGGGCTTGCATGCCTCTTGGTTATCTACCTTATAAATATTATGAGAGTAGAACTCTAGGGTAAGGATTTCTTTTCTCTTGTAAATATTGCATGGAGACAAAGAAGGCCAAGAGGATCAAGGAGACTTGAAGACCCATGAATTAAATGTCATAGATAGGATTTAATCAACCTATTTAAAACTATCTAAGTGGTGTACTTATGGCTCCAAGTGCACTACTTGGTTAAGACTCATGGTCATCCCACCCTTGGAGCATTCTAGGCACATTTACTAATTTATGCTTTCCTTTATCCTATTGATGTATAAGATGCATGGTTAGGATATAGAGAAACCCAATAAATAATGTTAGTATTGATGAAATATTTAAAAGTAAGAAAAATCCTCAACTTAGAGGAGTCTAAATTTTCCAAAATATTAAGTCAAGTTAGATACAAATTAAAAAGGGGTTTAATTAGTCCAAACCTTCTACCAATGGGAGGTGACATAAGATGCTAGTGGAAAGCTATGTTCACTTCACGGCATATGATGCACTCTAATTTAAAACTCACTTTGACATTATCTCATAAGTTGTGCAATGCAATTGTGGAGTTTATAGTTAAAGATTGATTGGTAGGTACGACTTAACACCTAGTAGTATAGATGCTGCGCAAGTTATGGGTTAACATGAAAAGTGAGGTAAAACAAATCAAGGGTTGCATAGAGATACAATTAGCAAAAATTGCTTACCTTAGTATTGTTTGTGGATGTGTCACAAGTTGTGGGTCCACAACTGATGTCTTTTGGACCTTGAATCTCACTAGAAAATATGATTCCTTGAAAGAATTCTGGGGGTGAGGAATTTGATAAAACAGTGGAAGAAAAACAAGCATTAAAGTTCATAAACTTATTTTCCAATATCAAATTTTAAGAACAAACTTATATTCTCTTTTTTGCCTTTGTAGATTTGTGAAATCTCAAACATGGCCAAGAATCCATAAGCATCATATTGTAATCTAATAAACCAATGGGGCCGAACTACCACGATTGGCTTCAGAACATCAATAGCATTCTTGACTCTGAGAAATGGACCTACGTCTTAACTCAAAGTCCATCTGACAACATAAGCGAGGATGCCAATCAAAAGGCATGTGAAACTTCACTAAATAGGTTGAGGATGACTTCCAAATCTATTACCTCATGATGACCTCCATGTCCAATGAGCTTCAAAAATATCATGAGCATATGAAGAGTGCTTTGAAGATATATCTACACCTACAAGAGTTTTATGGTGTACAAATAAGACATGAGAGATATATGTACTCTAAAGAGTTATTTTGGACTAGAATGACAAAAGAGTCAAATGTCCATGATCATGGGTTTAAGATGGTTAGGCTTATTGAAAAACTTACTACTTTGGAAATAGTCATAAATAATGATCTTTATATGGATTTGATCCTACAATCTTTGCCTAGCTCTTCTAACCGATTCATGATGAACTTTAATATGTCCAAAAAAGAAGTCATGATCAATGAATTGATCAACATATTGGTGATAGCTGAGTTGACTATGAAATAGGACAAACCTTTAATACTTATTTCCTCTTCCAAGTCTAAAGGCCCTAAGGGAAAAAAGAAAAGAGGTAAGAAGAAGAAAAGTTCTTCAAAGAGAAAGGGAGCATTAAAACCATCCCGTGTGTCAAGAAGAAGAAAAAGGAAATCAAAGATACCATTTGTTTCTATTGTGGTGAGCTGTGCCATTGGAAGTGAAATTGCATGGAATATCTTGCAACCCATGGGAAAGATATATATACTTTATTAAAGTGTTCTTAATGACCAATTCTTCCTCATAGATATTTTATACTGCATTTGGTTCTCACTTTTATAATTTGTTATAGTTGATGGAAATAAGAAAAAATCTAAGTGATAAGGATTTGATCCTATGCCTTGGCAATGGAGCAAAAATTGCTATGAAAGTTAAAGACATTATGAAGTTAGACTTAAGGAACTCCTTGTTTGTATTTGATCCTTTTTAGTATGTACCGAATGTTGTGAAGAATATTATTTTAATTCTCATTTTGGATATTGAAAGATTTGATTTTTCAATGTCAAATAGGAAATTGAAAGCAATAAAGAACGGTTATTTAGTTGGAATGGGTACACTTAGCAATGGATTATACATTTTTGATTCTCAACCATCACTTATGAACATTCAATAAAGTAATAAAAGAAAATTAGATAACCAAGAAAGGGCCACTTTGTGACATGCAAAACTTGACCATATTTTCAAGAATATGACGAAAACATTGGAAGCCCTCAAGTGGCATAATGGATCTTCCTACTTGTGAATCTTGTTTAAAAGGAAAAATGACTAAGACTCCTTTTGTAGGATGAACGGAGTGAACCACATGTCTTTTAGAATTGTTCCATACGGATGTTTGTGGACTACTGAGAGTTAGTGCTAGAAGAGGTTATTCTTACTTCATTACCTTTAGCAATGATCATACCTGGTTCAAACATGTGTATCTTATGAAGCATAAGTCCAAAGCTTTTGAAAAGTTCAAAGAGTATATGAATGAAATAGAAAAGCAACAAGGACTAAGTATTAAAGTTCTTCAATCGAATTGATGGAGGGAATACTTAAACACCAATTTCTTGGATTATCTAAAAGAGAATATGATTCTCTCATAATAAACTTCACCCAGCATAATGAAATAGCTAGAGGAGAAACCGTATCTTGTTGGACATGATAGGTTTCATGATGAGTTTCACCAATATGCGTATATCCTTTTGGGGATACACTCTGAAGATTGCAGTGAGGCTCCTAAATGTAGTATCCTTAAAGTCTATGCAAAGACACCGCATGAGATGTGGTATGGCAAAACACCCTCTTACTCATATTTAAGAGTTTGAGGGTATCTTGCATATGTTAAAAGGTTAGTAGAAGACAAGTTAAAAGTGAGATCCACTTTGTACAAGTTTGTGGGATGCCCAAAAGAGTCTTTAGGTTATTATTTCTATAATCCCTTGGAACAAAAGGTGTTTGTTTCAAGGAATGCCATCTTCTTAGAAAATGAGTTTCTATTGGATAGAAAATGTGTTATCGTAGAACTTGATGAAGTCCAAGATGATCATATCATTCTACAAGCAGTAGAAAATAGAGCATCCTAAGTTTTACACACAACCTCTAAGAATATTGGACCGAATGAAGAAGTAACTTGAAAGGTGCAAATATGTTTATGAGATAGGGCAAACAATTAGTGATCAGAAAACTTATGAAAAAGCTATGTTGGACATAAATTCGGGACATTAGCTTGAACCCATGAAATTCGAAATAGATTCCATATACTCCAACAAAATATAAACTTTTGTAGATTTATTAGAAGATATAGTACCTATTGGTTGCAAGTGGATCTATAAGCAAAAGCTAAGATTCGATGAAAAGGTTATATCCTTTAAGGCTAAACTAGTGGCAAAAGATTATACTCAAAGACCTAGTAATGATTTTATGGAAATTTTTTCACCAGTGATTACGCCTAAGTTTGTTAGGATTATGCTTGTTGTAACTGCTTAGTACGACTTTGTGATATGGCAAATGAATGTAAAGACTACTTTTCTCAATAGAAATATTGAAGAAGAAATCTATATAGAGCAACTACAAAATTTTACATCCAATGAGAGTAAGCAAAAGGTTTGCAAACTCCAAAGGTCTATCTATAAGCTTAAGCAAACATCTCAAAGTTGGAACATATGTTTTGATAAGATAGTCAAATTGTTTGGCTTTGTCAAATATGTGTATGGGTTTTATGTGTATAAAAAAGCTAGTGGGAGTTCAATATAGTTTATTGTGCTTTATATCAATGGCATTCTTCTCATTGTGAATGAGAAAGAAAAGTTGGAGTGTACTAAAGCATGATTATCTTAGCAATTTTTCATGAAAGATTTGGGAGAACCATCCTATATATTAGGTATACGGATTTATAGAGATAGATCAAAGAGGATGTTGGGCTTCTTTCAAATTGTGTACATTAACAAGATACTAAAGAGGTTTAGTATAGAAGAATCCAAGAAAGGATTCCTCCTTATGGGACATGGTCTTCACCTCTCCAAGTCTATGACCCCTAAGACTAAAGATAAGAGAGAGAATATCCCACATACCATATGCATCTACGATTAGAAGCATAATGTATGCTATTCAATATACTAGATCAATTGTAGTACATGCATTAAGCATTACGAATCACTTTCTATCCAATCCTGGTGAAAGTCAATGGATAGTCATAAAAGCAATCCTAAGAAAGAACTAACGATTTTTTTTTGATTTATGGCAATGGAGAAGTGAAACTTTAAGTTTTGAATTTTAGTTTCTAATTCAATGAAGATGACCTTAAATCTATTTGTCGATTTATATTTTGCCTTAATGGCAGCATAGTGAGTTGGAAGACTTCTAAACAAGACACCATGGTTAACTCTACCACTGAGGCAAAATATATTGCAGCTTTAAAAATTGCAAAAGAAGTTGTTTGGATAAAAACCTTCATCCACAAGTTAGATATAGTGCTTAGCATTGCAAAGCCAGTTGTTGTCAATTACGATAACATTGGAGCCATTGCGCAAGTAAAAGAGCTAAGATCGCATCAACGATTGAAGCATATTTTAAGGTATTATCCTTTAATCCATGAGATCATTGATAAAGACAACATCTAACTAAAGAGGGTAGCCTTAGAAGAAAATATAGCAGATCCACTAATTAAACCCCTAATGCGAAAGATCTTTAAAGGAAATTTTGAGAAGATAGGACTTAAGAATATGGGTAATTAGCTTTAAGACAAGTGGGAGATTGTTGGAATAGTACCCCACAAGCCTATTAGATTGGCGTGTAAAACTACTTCTTTTGTGATACAACCTTAATTGAATGATATTCTTATTGAATGGCCATCTTCATCTTATGTTGTTTATTCTTCATTTACATTTGGTTGAAATCCCTAAATCATACTAGACTACGGGACTTGGTCATAGATATGATGGTGATCATGAAACAAATCTCTACAGTCATGATTTCAAAGTATTCCAAGTCATAAAATCTTATGAGATGGGATATCTAAGATTTGAATAGACTCACACATATGATGCATATTCCAAGGGGTTGGATATTGCTGTATTTCATGAACAATCTATGTGGGACATAAATGCATGTTAGCGGGTGCTTATTAGAGAACAAGTTCACTAAAGACCTATCTTGAGAATCCACTAAATAGCTATAGTGACACGTTAGCAGTGGCAAGTTCTCAAACTTATGATGGTGCATATAATTAGTACTTGAACCTGAGAATCCATAATAGTCTTGTGTTTTGGTCCTTATGCATTGACTTTTCCCTGCCATGTAACGAGTCATACGGGGTTAGGATTAGAGATGAGCTACTTAAGCATAAAGGTTTGTGAGATCTGAGATGTGCTCCATCTCATGGCTGTTGTGAAGAACAAATACATCTCCAAGAAATCCTTGCATAATGTAATATGACAATTTGGAAAAAGTATTTTCCAAAGTTGAGGTCATAAAGGAGAATCAAACATTGTATATAGAGATATAGTTATTGAGGCTATTAGAGAGCCGACAAATATCTTTTCTTGGGTCTCTTTTAGGAGATAGGAGATGGAAAGACCATATTTCCATGGTAAGAGTTAGCTAGAATGGTTCATCAAAATATAATTCATTCATCCAATTAGTTGGGTTCTATAGGGCTTTTGCTAGACATCGACCATAGAGATTGGATACTTTTCAATTAATAGAGATTAATTGAAAGAGTTATTAGTCTAAAAAAATTTAAACTAATGTGAATATTTCAATATTCAAAATATCACAATAAGTTTTGAGACCATATTCAATGAATGGATGAACCCAATGAGTCACACACAAAAGTCTAAGAAACTCTTATTTGATAGGATGAATTTTCTAAGGACTTAGAAAATTCAAGCTAGCTATTTTGGAGAGAAAACAATTGACTGATTTAATTGGTCATCTTAGCTTGATTAATATAAGTGTTAAATTAATCAAAATAATTTAAGAAGTTAAATTTGGCCAATTAAATTCAGGTGTTAATCCAATTGGTGCCATGTGACAACCAACTAGTCAACTCAAGAAGTTAAGTTAACTCAAATTAATTTAAGGCGTTAAGTTAAATTAATTAAATTAAATAGTTAGTTTAATTAAAATGAGAATTTGAATTTTGGAGGAAAATCAAATGGAAGTGTCCAGTTGAATTTAAGTTAACTAGAATTTTATTTCATGTGATGAAATGTAGATATTAATTAAATGCAAATGCACATGAATGCAAATGCACATGAATGCAAATGCATGTGCAAGTTGGTAGGTTGGCTAGCAAGCATGAAGGGTATGATGGAAGCATCCAGTAGCTTCCATCACCTCTATAAATGGGCCATGTGGCTAGCCACCTAAAGTGGTTGGCTATCCTCACATTTTCCCTCCAAGTGTGATATAATTCATGTGTTTGAGAATCACACAAAATTCTCTCCTCCCTCAGTCCTCCAAAACCGCCACTGCTTTCACCTTCTTGCTCACTTGTACTAGCTCAAGTAAGGTTTATTGATAGCTTTCTTAAGGTGTGTGGACTTGATCATTAGAGGTCATACATTTGGAGGACTAAGAATTCCTTGGTGGATCATCCATTGCACCGGTTTTTGGGAAGCACCATTGGCCGGTCTATTAGAGGCAAATTCTAGTGAATTTAGGCCAAATTTTCAATCATTTGTTGGTGTTGGTATCTGCCATTTTGCCAATTTTTTTTTGTTTTTTGGGATCATTGGAAGGGGAGCTAGTAGATCTAACTACTAGTGTGTGTAGACCTTTCAATAGATGAGTCTTTAGGGTGATCTCATCAATTCTTTTGTTTCTAATTGCAAAGGTAAATTTTCTGCCTTCAAATCCTTATTTAAAGCATGATTATGATTCTTGAAATGAGATGATTGGTTTTGTTTTACCTTATTTTGGTTTTAATATTTAGATTCCAATCCATCTCTATGTTTCACTTACTCATTACTTAAATCAAGTAATTAATTTATTTGTTAAATTTTGTCATTTTTTTATTTTTATTTGATTTTTTTGCTCATCTAAGTTTATAATTTTATAGGATGAGTTATATTTTTTAGTTTTAATATTTTTAAAATTTATTTTACTTTTGAATATTTATAATTCTAAATGTATGTCAATTAATTTTTATTTTTTCATTCATATAATTATGTACGTATAAATATGTATAATTCAAAATTTTTTAAAAACATTTATATACTACTTCATCAACATATATTCTTCGATATTTTTTTTTTATCTATTTGGAAAAATTAAGAGATAGTTATTTCAATCGGAAATAAACCCATTAATTTTTTAAGTTTTAATACTGGACAATATTTTATCCATCAAAATATATATCTATTTTTATTTTTTATTTTTTAAAATTTTGATTATTTGGAAGGTTAACAACTCTTTTTTCTATTTCCTTCTTTTGTGCTATTTGGGAAATATAATATGAAGATCCAATTACATTTATATAAAAATTTGAGAATGATAAGAATTTATTTTTTTCGCATTTTATTTTACATTCTAATTTCATCTTCATATCTTATAGCTAATTCCTATTTTAAAATTAACTCTAAGTATATCATTACTTTATCAATTTACTATAATTTTAAGTTTTTATTAATAATGTCAAACTTTTTTCTTCATTTAATTATTCGATAGCTAAGCTCTGAATCAAATTAAAATATTTCTATTAACTTATATACTAATATTGATTTTGACTTTGTAATTTTTATATATTTATTTTTTTTAAGTTTTCATCTTTACAATCATAATTTTGTCTCAACTTAATTAATTTTTAATCAAAAAAATTAAAATTAAATAAGATTTTTTAAAATTTCTTGATAGTCAATATATTATCTAATTCTTTATATTTTAAGTTTTAACTTGTTATATACTCATTGTCTTTTAAATATAAAGTAATCTTAAAGTATTAAGATTTTGAGTTTTTTCCAACGACTTTTAAGCCATCAATTTTGTGTTCTATTCTTCTCATATATTTTATATTTTAACACTAACTATCTTTTAATTTTTGATTGAATAGTGTTGTCTTCTTTTTAATAAAGTATTTAATCATATTCATGAACTTTTATCTTTGAAAGTTTTAAATTTTTCTTAGCCTCTCGTTGAATAATTTTGGAATTTATTTTTCATGGCATCATGTATATGAGATGTCTTTATATGTTTCAAGCTTTCAAATACTAAATTTTAAAGCTTTAAATTTAATTTTACTTGACCATATTTTGATGAAATATTTAATTTTACTAATTATTTAACCATTTTGAAATACTTTTATTTGTATATTTTTATTTTTAATTATATTCATAATTCAATAATTACATTAATATAAACTAATTTTAAAGAATTTGTGCATAGCACAGGAATGATGCTTGTGGTTTTATATATAGCACAATGGTGTAGGACCCATAATTGTGCAATTTTGGCAAAATGTTAAATTTTTAGAATTTTCAGTTCTTTAATTTAGTTGAAATTTTTTTATTGGTTGTTTATTTATTTTGATATTTCATTTTAATATGATCAACTTATATGTTATAACTAACACATCATGTTGTATTTATCCAAAATTGCAATATAGATTTTTATCTCATAAGATAATTCAAAAAATATTTGTGATTATATTTTTACCTCACTAATTAAGTTTACGTAACACCCCTAAAATTTAGTATTTTGGAAAATAAGAATTTAGCAATCAAGATTTTGATTGGTCGGATTTTAGGGCTTGAAAAATAGATGAAAAGGACCTAATGGCAAAAGTTTTTAAAGTTTTGGTGTCAAATTTTTAATTTTGGAAAACCTTATTGAACATTTTTTTTGAAAACAATGAGGTTTGCATCAAAAAACTTTGGCCAATGGGATCAAAGTTGTATTTTTCAAAGATTGCAGGGACTTGATTGGTGTTAATTGAAAATATTTTAGGCAAATCTGAAAATTCAAAAAAATCAAATTGTATAAAACTTGGTAATTATAAATTTAACCCATTTTTTCTCCAACTTTCTTCCCGCGGCCACACACCTCCACCCTAGCGATCTTCTCCCGTAGCTAGAAATTGCCCAAACTAAACCAATGATCTTCTTTTTCTTAACTTCAACTTCATAACCATACCACAGGAACGCACAATCTCCAGCGTGTCACCAGAAAACTTGAAACTTGTAGCTCAGCCGTGGTAGTGTGTCAGGAGTGATAGTAGACAGTGGTGGAGAGCAGTATCCAGGCAGTGATTCGTGTTGGGTTCAACTCAAGGAAGAAGTTGGTAGCTTCAATTTTCAGTTCTGCCCACCAGCGATGGAAGAGTTAAAAGAAAGCTTCACAACGAGTTGGTGGGTTTTTGTTTTTCCAATGGCCAACTTCAGTTCTGAGGTAAGGTTTTGGAGAGCTGAGAGAGAGTTTCTCGATGGTAGGCTTGCATGGGAGAGTAGTGTAGCAGTAGCGATGGAAAATGGAGAGAAACAGACAACGACTGAGGTGGCGGTAGCGACTTCATGGCAGATTTTGAGGCAATTCCTTGTGTCAAAGCTTAAATCTAACTAGATATTTAGAATTAGGAGGTTGGAAAGCTTCTCAGGGTAGTGGTTGCATGATTTTCCGACAGCAGCAAACGGCAACACTTCAATAATGCTCCGGCGACCCAAACACAGTATCTCCCTCTCATCGCAGTGATCGTAGTGGTGCTCTCAGTTCATGATTCCTAGGTCTCGATTAGCAATTTGGGTAACATGGAGTTAAGAATTAAGCTTTAATTGGTTATACCTTGATGTATATATGTATTCTGTTCCTTTTTCAAGTGTGAATCTTGTTCATGCAATGAGGATCAAGGTATAATGAATATATATGTGATTGTGATTGAGACCCTATGCAAGGAATACCTATAGTTCGTAGTCCAAATATTGTTATGTTATATGATAATTGGAATTAATTGAGTTAATTAAAGGATTTGAACCTTGCGGATTTATGGATTTAGAACCAAGTGATTGTAATTGGACCATTATTGTGAATTTTTGATGATATGACAAGAAGGATTATATAATTAAGAACTAGTTATTGCTTAGTTATTAGACTTGATATGAAATCGAGATTGATTTGGAAATAATCAATCTTATTGGTCATTATTAGATCGATAGTGCCATTTAAGCTTTAAACTATCATGTTAACATGGTTATTTAGTGAAATTAGATTTATGATAAGTGTGATAGCGATGATGGGAGTTAAATATTAATTTTGATTGTAATTATACTATTTTGGTTAGGTAAAGTAGAAGTGGGTCTTGTGGACCAGTAGATGGAAAATTGTGATAGCTTTCTCTGAGATTATAAGAGATGAGGGTCTATCGTTTTGGCCTTGATTTTTTCTATCTATTCTTGGGATAAGCCCCTATATGGGTTTCTATTTCTATACCATAATCTGATTGTTTGAAATCTAAAATTTGTTTGAAATCTGATTTGTTATCTGTTATCTAATTGGAAGACCCTTATGAGGGTTATCGTTTGATATCGATTCTGATTTATTTTCCATCATTTGATTTGACCACCCCTATGAGGGTTATCCTTTGATATTGATTCTATTTTCTATTTGTCTGGTCCCTAGAACAATCTTGTTTATTATTTGTTCGTTTTATTATTTGACTATCTGTTATCCATTCATTCTATTATCTGACAGTCTTGTTATTTGTACCATCTTTGTATTATTATTTGTAGCCTTGCTGACATATTTGTTATCTGTTTAGTGTTTGTTGACCAAGCTAACTTATTTGAATTTTGTTTACTACTTTCATGTTACCTTAATGGAATTTCTACTCTATTCTATACTATTTAGCCCTGAAACCTGCACTGTGTTAGGGATTTCCCCTTAGATATTTACACAAATGGTTATTAATTCTATTATATGTATGGAGATCTGTCTAGGCTGAGTGCCAATCTTAGTAAAATGCTTAGATACCTAGGATACACCACGCAGTCCACATGGGTATTCATAATACGCCAGGGATTACCCTCTAAGTATCATCGATGTACTAGAAATTTTTCCATGGGCATCGTAGTGCATCTTACAATCCGTATAGGCACTTTATGTATACCAAGCTGTCATGCTTTGGTAATCTACTTAACTGATTGATTGGAATAAGGAAAATTTGATATGTGTTTCATGTTGTGATATGTTGGACTGTATATATTACTTGGGTTTACGTGATTTCGGTTGTATTCTAATTGTTTGTATCCTACTCATGGAGCAACAAGGATGGTGTAGTTTCTTGGCCTAGATTGTGCTGTTGTTCAGGCCAACGAGTCATCCATATTTCCTCCTGAATGTGATCAGTCCTGATTGTGTCGGTTGAGAAGTCCCTTTACCGCCTAAATAGAATCAATTGAGATAATCCCAAGCTATTTGAGCTGATAATCACAACCCATGAACTAGTACCAATAATAACCTTGAATTTGTCATGCCTGTGATTGTTTTTGACTATCTGCAATCTGTTCTGTTTGTAAATTGATTCTTGACTGCCCATACCCTGATCTTTTTCTATTTTTACTATTACATGAAGATCCATTGAATTGATTCTTCCTTAGTAGATCCCTACTAATTATGATTATCCCTCACTAAGTCCTTTGAACTTACCCCCCGTTTTATCCTTACTTTCTTAGACAGGATTAAGTGAAGGATATGGATTTTCTAGCATAGGCTGAAGAGCATATATTTTGTAATAAAATAAGGTGCTCATATGTATAAATAGGTTTATTAGAATTTTGTATTTGAACTTAGAGATGTTGATGTTGATACCTTGTGGTCTATATATGTTTTGATTAGATGTCTCAAGAATTGAACGGAGGCATGTATGAAATTATTTTGTTGAGCTAGTTAAGTTTGAACTATCACTGCCTTTGATAAGTCAATTGGTGTATAGTACTTTACTTGAGATTTGCTTAAGTCAGAATCTACTATTCTGTATTTTGATAAGTTTTGGAAAATTTTTTTGATGGATCTATTTGCTATGTTTTGGATTCAATTTAAGCATGGACAGAGTGGTGCCTCAGGTAAGGACCATCTCAAGGGGACGCTACAGTTAATAATTTAAAAAATATTTTACAAGCATTATATTAAGTACAGTTATCATAAATTCTATCTTATAAATTTAATTTATCACAAGATTAATAGATAAATATTTTATTTATTTTATATATAAATTTTGTTTTTCTACAATTATTCTTTCTACATCATTCATAGCACAATTCTATATTTTTAAGTGTAGGACTTCTTTCCTCAATTAGCATAATATAATAATTTTTTTTTCTTTTCAATTAATTTAAAGTTCATTTCATAGAAAATTTTTATTATTATTTTGAAACACTTCTTTATATATATATATATATATATATTCTAAATTAATTATATACTTTTCTAATATATTTGAAGATTTTATCAATATTATTACTTTATTTTTTTTAATATTTATTTAAAATTAAAGTCTTATGCCCAAGCCAGGATTGTAATTTTTATATTATTTAAAAGTATTAGCATACAGTACTTTTTTATTTCAATCAATTATATTTTATATATTTATTTTTAATATTATTTTCAAATATTTTTGTATGTTCATATAAAAATTTATCTTTGATATTAAATTTTTATTTTACTATTATTTTAGTTGTAGCTCTCTCCATTTATCTAGATAACAAAAAAACTATATATACTTCATATTTGAATGTACCTTGAATAATGTGATGCAATAGAATATTTGAAAATATTATTATTTTATTAAGTTGTTGAAATTATTTCAATTTTCTTATCAAATGAATAAAGGAATAATATACATTCTCTTAATCAAAAAATATTTATTAAATTAATTAGCGCTTGATTTACTGATATCTAACTTTGTGTATGTAAGATAGAATTTTTTTTATTTTTTCTATATAATGTCATGTGATTTCATTAATTTATTTCGGTTGATTGAATCATTACTTTTTTACAATATTTTTTTATAGAAAATTTATTTTATTCTCTTCAATAAATAAATTATTTATAAAACATTAAGCACATTCATCAAAAAATCAAAACTTCATTGCCATGCAAATACTTATACATAATTGACGTATTTCATATTTAGTAATGTATATTCACTTTGATAATATTAGTTATCAAAAATTAAATGGATGTACGAAGTAATGAAATTATCTAATAATTATGAGCTCTAATAATTATTAACTTATTTTTTGTTTAAAGAGTGAGATTTTTTTTAATTTAATTATACATTTTTATTCAGAAAAGATTGAATTTTATCCCTAAAAAAATAGTTGATAACTAAGTTCTTTCAAAACAACAACTAATTTTTCATATTTAATAATTTTTTTAATATTTATATAGATACAATATTTAGAATTCTAAATTTGCATATAATTTGTAAAATAACTTATATTAAATATATATTTTACAAGTGAAAAAATGACTTCGCAATCATGATTACTTTTCACATACTATAATTTGCTTAAAACACTTAACAACTTGCCAATTTCTTATATGAAGAATAATATAGCTATTTTGTGGAATACCAAATCATTATGTTTGAAATTTATTAAACGAATAATATTGCATTAGTTGATATGTAAATTCGAAACTTATAAAATTTTTCAAATTTAATTATTTTTAAGATAATCTCTTACAAACATAAAATCATATATCTAGAATATTAACTAATATTCTAATTTGAATTTAAAGTATATTATAAATATGAGGAATTACTTTCTACAACTTCTATAATCTCTTAATTTTAATTTTTATATTATCAAAATTTTCAACTGGAGTTTTAAATAATTAACTAAATGATAAAAAACTCATTCCCAAATATTTGAATCAAATTTCTTTTAGGATACAAAGATATTTTATTGGAGTAATTGAAATTTTCAAAAGTTTGATGAATGAGCACTTAAAATTGCTAATTACGTCAATCTTTATATTTTTTGAGTACATTTATTTGTAATTTTTTTTAATATTTAGGTCATAGTTTTTCATATTTTGTTTAAAAACAAATTTACAGCAGTATATTTTATATATACATATTTGTTGAAATAGTATTAGATCAATAAATTTTTATTTAAACTATTATTTATACACTTTGGGTTTAATGAGATATTGATATGCATTATGTATTAAGTTAAATATTAAAAAATAAATATTATTTTATAATTATTTACGTAGAATGTAAAATATGTTATTTGATAATCCAAAATATGATAAAGAAAATCGACAAACAAAAGTAAATAAACTTAACATATTGACAAATAATTATCTTAAATCTTCAAGTGTTATAAAAATTATTTCTATGGCCTTTACATTATTAACAAGATCATACTAAATATTTCTCATACTTCAAAAAAAAAAAAAATAGTTTGCTTAAATATCATATAAAATAACAGTTTTATATATATAATTAAAAAGTATATTAAATAAAAATATTTTGCTCCATTAATTGCTTATGATGTTTTTTTCTTATTAATATTATGTTTTAAAATTTTAACAATTTTAAGAATTCATGTAAAATCTATAAATCTAAAGGTAGCAACTCTTGATACTTTATGATAACTTTTTGCTGTATATTTGTAACGCCCCACTTGGGAGGTGCTTGCTTCGGGTCGAGATGTTATTCCAGTCCTATTTACAATAAATTAAAAAAGATTATGCACCCCACAAAATATCCAATTTAAATGTCTTGTACCAACTCAAGTGTTTAACCATTTCATCTTAACTGTTACATTCCACAATAACACTAGCCCCAAAAACCCATATATGAAAACCCATATATTCACAAAACATTCATATATGTTGAATTAGTTTAAAGCTCACATACCCAGTCTTATCATAATAGCTCTAAGCACACGATTGTCACTAGTATCCAAATCATACAAGTAAGCTTCTATGTGTGGCGTTTTAAGCTTCAACTTACACAATATTTTACACAATAAGTCTGAAATGTGTACATCGTAAAGCTAGTGACAAGCTATTTACATTGATATAGCCTGCAACGCTCCACCAGCCACTTGTCACAACTTGGTTGGGAAAAAGAATTGAGAACACGAAAGAGGCAGAAGTTTGAAAGACTTAATGGGGAGAGGTAGCGATAAACAAACTCATAGGGTCATGAGGGACTAACAAATGCAGTCTAATATAATGGATATGTAATCAAGTGAGGTAAAAGGGAGAATCAAGGCAATCAAAAGTTATAAAATGGTACCTTAACAAAATAGGGACACAAATAAATAATACTTATAACGACGGGTGTACACAACAAGACAATACATAATAACAAAAGTAATTTTAAAACAAATAATAGGGAAAAAAAACCTAGATGTTAGAAAGTGATATGCAATGTATTGACAAAATATGAACTCGAACGGATAGTATATGTAATAACAAAGGCACGACATGATAAAACATGTCACATCATAAACCATTTTCAAATCATAGCTAGTAAAATCCAACCTTATTGCTCCAAGAACAAAATATAATAAACATTATAGAAACTAAATATATCATAAAACCTTCCTTATCTCTGTATAGCTCAAGCACTCAACTTGACATGAAATAACTAACATGGGACAAGTTTGGCTGTATACCAGATCCCTCCACTTAGTGATAGCTATCTCCAACTACCTACAAGTTAGGATCATGAGTGGGTAATAGCCAGGTGACCTGTCACCATCAATCTATTTTTCTTGATCGTCTTTTCGAACTAACCTCAAATCGAACAACCCGTGGCATCCCTATAGGTAAAAACATCCTAAGAGTATCCCCAAGGGTGACATGACGTAGTGCCAATAGGTGGAATACAATACAAAATCCTGAATATGAGTATAATCGAATGCTAACTAGTAAGCACAAGTTGCATAGTATATCAATCGGCAAGGCTGTTCAAATGACAAAACATGATAAGCTCAGAAACACAATAGAGTAAATAGGTCGTCAAGACCACTTTAATAAAAACACATACATAGAAGTTAACAACAAATAGGAAGTTAGCCAGCAAGGCTGTAGGGTGCCGAGGAAAAGAACTTAATAACATAAAAAAAAGCTTGAGTACCAGAAATGAATAGACAAATAGATATGATTAATTTCCCAAGAGAAAGAAAGGCTATTAACTCATCTTAAAACTCCAAAAAGATGATATCCATGTTATAGGGTCCTTGAGACCTTGGTTCCCCATCACCTATTCTAATAAAATGCATACAAATATTAATACATCTATGTAGTACTCTTTTAGTAGTAATTAAATTACTAGTATGTCTTAATAACATAAACATCTCATTTTGAGGAGTGTCCTTCTTAATTAAATCTTGATCTTGTTAAGGTACAGCAAACTCATGCTGCTTCGATTCTTCGATCGCCAAAGCTTTATTACTAGAATTGATATATATTTGGCTTGTAGCAATTATAAACTTTTATTCTAAAGATAATGCATATCTATCACCATAAAACATACTAGCACCCTATGGGGGTATTAATCAAGTAGTTCATTAATTTCGAGCTACTATTTTATCTTAATACCAATAATACATAATTTGATTGTCTAAGCCTATGTCTAATGGTCTAATCAATTGGTAGAAATTTCTTACATTTCTCTTACAACGTTACACAAAGTTAGGATCTTAATTATATTAATTAGCTTAATTAACAATGGTTAAGGTTTGATTTAGTAATTTGGGTCCACTAAGAAATGCATACAACTTATATATCCATATATTTCTACTTGAAGTCATAAATTTCATCCCATTTATACTAAATACATGAAAATATATTGCAATAATCCTTCCTAATTCAATTAGCCAATAGGTTATTGTCTTAACCGAATTTTGTCAAATTACTCAATTTTGAAGCCTATCCAAACCTTGAGACCACCACACATGCATTCGCAATGAAGAGCTAAAACTTTTAGCTCTGGTATTACTAGAGCCACTGCTATCAAAGTTGTGCAAGGCCACCACCAACCTATGCACCTCATCGCACTAGTCAAAACCTCTTAATCAATTTCTTGTTTTGCCATTGTCTTGCTAGCCAATTTTGGCCAAAACTATTGCTACACCACCAATGCTGTTGTGTGCCACCAACCCAAATTCTCCTCTGCTAGTGGTCAAACAATGAAATTGACATTACCAAAATGTTTTTTGAGCTAAACCTATCAAGACCTACCTCTCAAATCCCGACTTTAGTGGCCAGAATCACCGCTGCCCACTACCTCCACTATTGCTCCGCTTTAGGTTTCAAATTTTCAGTGTCTCACTGGCTAGTGTCAAGTGTTCTTGGTATAAGCGTGTTCCCTAAGCTAAGGAAAAGTTAATAGATAGGTTTGTTTAAGGAGATCTCCCACGCCAGTAGGTAATCATTAATGAGGGTGATAAGGGGTTGCATGTGTGAATTAGGACAAAATGGGGGGATGGGTTTGCTATTTATAATTGTAGTTTTCCATAATTTCAAAATGGAACCCAAACTTTTTCTTAGTTTTCAATTGAACCCCCAAGATTTATGAATGCCTGGCATTAACAACTTTGACTCAATTTTATTACAATTTGGCCTTATGAGCTTTCTAATTTCTTTAAATTAAGTTTTATTTATTTTAATTTTGATCCCAAGAGTTCTTGATATTAACCAAAAACCCCAAAATCTTTCCAAAACGACACATTTTAATTCTTTTACCAATTGTATCATTTTTCTTATCTAAGTTATGGTTTTTATATTATTTGAGAAATTTTAAGGTGTTACAATCCTCTCCCCTTTAATGAATTTGGTCCCTAGATTCACATTTGCGATGGAAAAAGTTTGAGGAAATGTTGGCGCATATAATGCTCTTGTTCCTAGGTTGCCTCAATCATATTGTGATTTCTCTAACGGTTTTGTTGTCCATCATTAATTAAAGTTTTTCTTGATCTCCACTATTAGGCTTTAGGTAGTGAATTAAACTATCCCAGAAAGAAGTTTTAAACCTCTTTGGTGATCCATAAAATCACTTAGTGCTTTATGCTTATAATCTAATTGGGTAAACCTTAAGCACATTGTCGTATACCATTGCTATACTCAAAAGGTTCTCCATTTCACACTAATAGAGTACATGTTGCTATTTAAGAGCTTATGAAAACTACTATGGCAACAAATGACCATTAACACCACAAACTAATAGTTACATGATAATTATATTAGGGATTAGTTAAATTCAAACTTAACATGCTTGAGATTTCATAATAAGTCATACATTTCAAAACAGTTAGCTACAAGTTCACAAAAACTATACATACTAGATACAATCATGAATGGTACATCTCCTACTCCGTAGATTCCATCTAAGGGATAGAGCTAAGAATACGTGGAATCAGACTCCTTTCTAATGTTTAAGAACTTAAATTATACTCTAAACTACTTATTTTCCTTTATCCTTTTGAGCACTTAAGGTTGACTACTTTTTTTAGGATAATCCTAGAAAAATGCTGATACTACCGTATGCTATGCGCCTTCTTGACCATTTGCAATATTTAGATTCCCCACGATTCAAACTATTATAGAATCCATAATTCTTCTTTGGTGTCTCTTGCATAAGATGTGTGGTCCTTTCTATTGTATAATGGCACTAGCGTAGTATTCCAAGTTGGACCTTAGGCTGCTTCTTGCATGAATTGTCTTCTTTGTCAATAGAGATCCTATGCTTGAAAGGCTTTCCTCACTTAACTGTCTTCTCATTTGCATACACCTTATGCAATTCTTGCTTCTCTCATAAGGCTCTCTTTAAAGATTTCTCAAAGTTAGACTATTTATAAAGTGTGAGGATCTATTTTATTTTAGGTCTCAGTCTATTAATGAATTTCCTGGTCTTACCCCATTCCTCTCTTAATGCATGTGGTGCATACTGAATCAGCCTGCTGAACCTTGCTTCATACTGCCATACTACCATCTCCCATTTGGTAAAATTCTCAAATTCTTGCCTCTGAGCACTTCTCACCTCTGGTGGTATGAATCTAACCTCAAATTCCTATATGAAGTTTTCTCTTATATAAGGTAATTTCTTATGTTCCCATTGTTGACTTACTAAGCTCCACCATTGACTAACAACTCCTAATAAGCAAATGGCAAATATAAACTTGTAGTAGTCATCTGGGTAACTTAAAATCTCCAAGCTTCTGTCTTTTGATGTTCGAATTGACCTATAAACATTAAGGGTGGAACTTAAGGAAGCATTCTAGAGTTTCAAACTCTAGAAGCTCTTCACTTCTCTGGAATTATTATCTAATCATGTTAGTGACGCGATTGCATAAATTTCTGCCACATTGCTGTCATCCATTCCATAATCTCTCCTCTCTTTGCTGGATTCACCTATGGGTCTCGTGTCCTTCCTTAACACTTATTGGACATCTCTATTCCAAAGTATCCTCTTTTGAATTTTCCTGACTAAACGAATGCATTAGGGTTAGTTTTTGTGATGCCATTCAGTAGGCTGCAAAGCTTCTCAATTATGTAGGCCGTACTTATATTTAATGAGATGTTTGTTAATTAGTATCCAATTGTTATTTCTTATTGTGCAACATTCAAGATACATGCAAAAAAAATTTTTTTTTCTGAATACAAGACATATTAGAACTCAATCAATTTCCAAATTAGCATTAACATTGGAGATTCCCCTTATTTTTCTAGCTTTTTTTTCCGTAGATGGTGTCTATGAGATGGTTGCTAAACTAAAGGGCAGCCTAGCCTTCGATAAGAAAATCATGACTAGGTCTAAGATAGTTATTATTTAGTGAATACTAATTTCAAAGTCTACAGTTATTGCTCTGTAGGGATCTTGTTAGGTATATTTATATATATACATATGTGTCTGGTAGCCTTTTCTCACTTATCTTCAATCTCAACAAAAATTCTATCACGTATCCTTTTTTTATTTCTTTTCTCTACTCATCTTTGAAATTCAAAGATTCATACTCTTGACATCACTAGAGAATGAAACTTCCACTGATCGTTCAAGGGATATACCTATTCATCTTCAAATTTTTCTTAATTTTCAAAACTCATCATTTTTAGATTCCTGTCATAAAGGTTCATGATGAGGTTTCCTATTCCTAAGATATTGGTTCATACCCTTCATCCAATCATCATGCATTTTCAGGTTTGATAAAGGGATCATATCTTATTAGACACTAGTTTTCTTTCTTTATCCACATTTTACTTCTACTAAGCCTATATCACCTTTTTTATCTCATTTTTCTTACCTAACGTCTTTAATTCACTCTTCGGCTACTTCAATGTCCTTATCTATTATTTTCATCCTTTCATTTACAATGTGGTTTAGCTTCATCATAATGCTATCCTTTGTCAATATAAACATACCATCTAAATTTCAATCATACACATAGGTCAAACATCATGCATCCCTAATAATTATTTACTTACCAAATACATATCTTTCTAGAATGATCCCCTACTCATAAGATACAACTTCCACAAACATTGCTTATGTAATGATGATTTCGAAAGTGGCTATTTACTTACTAGATACAATTTTTCCAAAAATAGTCATTTGCTTATCAAATTCAACCTCTACAGGTATTGCTCACATAGTACTATAATTCCAAAATAGTATCATCCTTCTCAATAACTATATGATCATATGCCCAACAGACCAAAAAAAGAGGTTATACACTAGTTGGCCATCCCGATCATAACTTTTCACTTCCTTAATATTATGCATTTTATCCCAGAAGTTCATATCTTCTTCAATTCCACAATTCAAATTTAATCTTTACTGGGCTTGTCAATTCCAATTCAAAGACTACTAGCACATTTGCCTAAGTCCTCAAAAACTCAGGCTCTGATACCATTCTATAGTGCCATGCCTGGGATATGCCTATTTTGGGTCAAGGTGTTACTTTGATCTTATTTACATTAAACTAAAATAAAGTAAGCAACCCTAAAATGTCCAATTTAAATGTCCTAACCAACTCGAATGTTGAGCCATTATAGCTTAACTGTTATATTCCACAAAACATCATTCCACAATAACACTAGCCCAGAAACCCATATATAGACAAAATCTAGTGTCCTATATGCAGTGTTAAATTAGTTTCAAGCTCACATACATTGTCTTAGCATAATAGGTGTAAGTGTCCCATATGCAGTGTTTTGAGCTTCAACTTATACATATAATATTTTACACGATAAGTTTGAAACATGTACATTGTAAAGCTAGTAACCTGCTATTTACACAGATACAACCTATAATGCTCTATCTGTTACCTATCACCTGTCACAACCTAGCTAGGAAAAGAATCGAGAACATAAAGAGGCATAAGCTCAAAGGACTTAGTGAGGGAAAAGAGGTAGCACAAAAAGATTCTAATATGACGGATAAGTAATCAAGTGAGGTAAAAGGGAGAATCAAGGTAATCAGAAGTTATAAAATGACACCTTAACAAAATAGAGAGTTGAATAAATAATACTTATAACAACAGGGGTACACAATAAGACATTACATAATAACGAAACAACTTCAAAACAAATAATAGAAAAAAAAAGATGCTATAAAGCAATATGCAATGTACAGATAAAACATAAACTTGAACAAATAGTACATGTAATAACAAAAACACAACATGATAAAATATATCATATCAGGAACCATTTTCAAATCACAACTGAGCTATTGGCAAAATCCAGCCTTATTGCTCCTAGAACAAAACATAATAAGGATAATAGAAACCAAATATATCATAAAACCTTCTTTATCTCTCCATTGCCTGAGCACTTAGCTCGACATGAAATAATTGACATTGGGCATGGACAGCCACATACACCGGATCCTGCTACTCGCTAATAGCTACCTCAAACTACCTACAAGTTAAGATCGTGAGTAGCTATTAACTAGGAGGGAGACTAGCCACCATCGCTCCATTCCACCCGGTTGCTTTTCCAAGTCCAATTTCGGGCCCAACAACCTATTGCATCCCTATAGGTAAAAACATCCCAAGAGCATCCTTAAAGGTGACAAGATGTAGTCCTAAAAGAAAAAATACAATAGAAAATTCTAAACATGAATATAATCGAATGCTAATAGTAAAATAAAGTCACATAGTACATCGCCAACAAGGCCGTTCAAATGAAATAAAGAATGACAAACTTGGAGATAGGATGGAGTAAAAGAGGTCGGCAAGACCACTTTAATAAAAACACATGCACAGAAGCTAATAACAAAGACAAGGTTAGCTAGCAAGGTTGTAGGGTGCCATGGAAATGAACCTGATGACATAAAAGGAAGTTTTGGGCACTAGAATAATTGCAAATAGTCACAAATGAATAGACAAACAGATATGATTTTTTTCCCAGGAGAAAAAAATGATATAACCTCGCCTTAAAACTCCACAAAGGTGCTATCTATGTTCTATGGTCCTGGAGAACCCAACTCCTCATCACCTATTCCAATAAAATACATATAAATATTAATATGTTTACTAAGTACTTTTTTAATAGTAATTAAATTACTAGTATATCTTAACAATATAAATTTTTCATTTTGAAGGGTGTCCTTCGTAATTAAATCTTGATCTAGTTAGGGCATGGCAATATCATACTACTAGGTTTTGATTCTTTGATCGCTAAAGCTGTATTACTATCATTGATACATCTGGCTTGTATGAACAATTATAACTTTTTATTTCAAAGACGATGCACGTTTATCTCCCTAAAACATGATAGCATTGCTAGGGGGTATTAATCGAGTTTATCAATTTTGAGCTACTATTTTACCTTAATACAAAAAATATAGAATTTGATAGCTAAGCCCATCATTAGCCAATCAATCGGTAGAAATTTCTTACATTTTCTAATAACAATTATCCCTTACACTGTAACATAAATTAAGATTTTAATTACATTAGTTAGCATAATTAATAATGTTTAAGGTCCAATTTAGTAATCTAGATCCACTAAGCAATACATACAACTTATATATCCATACATTTCTTCTTGAAGTCATAAATTTTATCCCATTCGTACTAAATACATGAAAATATATAGCAATAATCCTTTTTAATTCAATTAGCCAACAATTTATTGTCTTAATCGAATTTTACCTATTTAGTCGATTCTAAAGCCTATCCACATATTGAGACCACCATATGTGCATTCATGCCAAAGAGCTAAAACTTCTGCTCTTGGTCCTGCTAGAGCTGTTATCGCCCACCAGAGTTGCTAGTGGATACCACTAGCTTATGCGCCTTGCCATGCTAATCAAAATCCCTCAATTAATTTCTTGTTTCATCATTGTCTCGCCAGTCAAATTTGGCTGAAACCATTAATGCACCACCCACACCACCGCGTACCACCACCCTAAATTCTCTTCTGCCAGAGGTTAGACCATGAAATTGAGGTTACCAAAAATGTTCCTTGACTAAACCTATTAAGACCTGCACTCAAACACCGAATTCCATGACTAGAACCGTGATGCTTGCTATTTTCATCATTGCTCCACTTTGGTTTTCAAATTTTTGGCGTCTCACCGGTCCATTGCAAGTGTTCTTGGTATAAGCGTGTTCCCTAAGCTGAGGGGAAGTTAATGGTCCAGTTGGGTTAAGGAGATCATCAGTGCTAGTGGGTAATCATTAGTAAGGGTGATGAGGGGTTGCATGTGTGAATTAGAAGAAAATACAGGTGGGTTTTCTATTTATAGTTTTAGTTTTTCAAAATTTCAAAATGGACCCCAAAACTTTTCTCAACTTTCAATTGAACCTCGTAGATTTATGAATGCCTGGCATTGACTGCTTTAGCCCAAATTTTATTAAAATTTGGCCCTTTGAGCTTTCTAATTTATTTCAATTAAGTCTTATTTATTTTAGTTTTAATCCCCTAAGTTCTTAATATTAACCAAAACCTAAGTTTTTCAAAAACGACACATTTTAATTCTTTTACCAATTATTATCATTTTTCTTAGTCCAAGTTATGATTTTTATGTTGTTTGATAAATTTTAGGGCATTACAATATGTAAATTAATTTTTATTTTATATAATGCTTAGTTTTTAAAATAATTTAACGTAACTTTTCACTTGTTGTGTGACTTGATTTTTGAATTTCTATTATCCATTAAGTTTTTATGTTTTCAATATAATGATCATTTTTCATTTTATCAAACATTATTTTTGTTTTGTTTTGTTTTGTTTTGCTTAATTTGTTTTGAGTTGTCTTAAATTTATAAGGTTATGTTTTTGTTATGCAAAAATAAAAGTATTTCTTATATTTTTATATGGTGGCTTTGTAAATAAGGTACTGTTGTGAGATACATGACCTTTCATTGTCTTTGATATTTATACATTATGATTTTGTGAAAAAAATTTAATTTTGTACCATATATTTTAAAAAATATATAGTGAATTAAATTTACTTTTACATAAAACTAAAATAATGCATGTAAATCATATTTCTGATTATAATTAGTTTAATCTGCACATAGCATGGGGCACTTGCTAGTAAATACTATATATGATTTCCGAAATATATCACCAAATTGATTAGAAAATAGTTTACATGATAGTAAATCTGCTGATACTATAACACCAAAATCACGTGAGTCATTTAGACGTCGGATAAATTATGAATTAAATTTGTAAGTTTAATTTGTGGATTTGAAAGCAGAAGTTTAGGTCCTTTATTTTTGCCTAATTAGTCACACTAGTTAAGTATATATGCAGGTGCAAGCTTCACAACTGCGCAATTATTATACTTTTCTTATGTTTACTTGAAAAGGTCAATAACGTGAATTAAATATAAAAAAGTTTGGATAAACATCTGTCTCCTCAGTTTGTAGGTTTAATTTGTGCCATTAATTTAAGCTGCTTGTTTAACACTAATATTTCATTTTTGTCTTTAATTACGAGAAAAATACAGAGCGTTAACCAGCTGTGAGTGGCTAATTAATCAACAATGTGTAGTCACAATTAATAATTCCAAGCCTTGTATAGTCGACAAGTTAGGCAAAAAGGTAGCGCAAATAATGAAGGGATGGATAGAAGTTATTAAGCACATGCGCAAGGTATTGTCGCATTTTAAGTAGGGGAAACTTAGGAGACATAAGAAAAAGCTTTAATCCAGTAATTTTAAGTTTGACCCACTTCCTGACTTCTTTTTCTTAATTGTTTTTTTCCCAAATAGAGATAAAATGATCCACTCCGTATTTCAGTTGATGAAAAGAAATTGAGTTCAAACGCACTAATTCATTTATCTAGATAGAAAGAATAAAAGGGGGGGTGGAATATGCTCTTGCGCGTGTGCTTTTGCAAAAGTATAAGCAGAATGTCATGAACTTCTCTTGATTGTCCGTTTCATACCAAAGACTGCGAATATAGGTTGTTTTTATTTATTTTATATTAATTGCCATAACTTGTCATTTCTACGGACATAAAATAATTATGAGTTATTTTATGATCACGAGTGAAAAGTAAACGATATAAGTGGATGAAAGAAAGTAATTGAGTGTGTTAGTGAGAGAAAAAATATTTCAAGTATTTATAGAGATATTTTTAATAAAAAATAAATTTAATGCAACAGTTTAAAAACTATTTATTGATTATGCCTTAAAATTTAAGTTATAAATGGTGAGAAATGGAAGAAATGGGACAAAATAGTGGAAAACAGACGAGACAGGACGTTGGAGCACACTCTAACGCACGTGGATAGAACACCACTCGCCGGGGCACGAGGAGGAAGTGCCCGGGCACGAATTTGGGCAATTCATGCCCATGACACATGCCGAGGTGCAAACAAGCCACACATTGGCTCATTGCACATTGGAATCTCACGCCAAGGGGCAAGTTTTTTTGTACCCTAGCGCAGTGCATTAGAATGTTGCAGCAAGGTGCAAGTTTAGTTGCGCCCTAGCACTGCACGTTTTGTTGGACTTAAGTTACATGCGCCGAGGCACAAATATTTTGCATATCAATGCAACGTGCAAGCCTATGGGCCATTTTACTATTTCTCTTTGGGTATTTAAAACCTATTTCTTCCATATTGATAAGAACGAACCAAGGATGAACCCTAGAACTTGATTCTGTACTGTTTTAGAGATTTTGTCTCAAGATAGAGTTTAGAATGAAGGTGTTTGGTGTTCTTATGAGATTTTTAGGACTAAAATTTGTGCATGGCACTTTGATTTGGAATCAATAAATTCATATATTTGTCAGGTAAATTAGGCACATTGCCAAATCACATTAAATCTTGTTATCTCTTTCACTGAATTACTTTGCTTTTATTTCTCATTTTTACTATTTGGTCTTTTTAGGTTTCAACAAACTGGTATCAAGAGTCAAATAGACCAAATGTCAACCATAAAGCATGAGGTAGAGAAATTCAAGGAGAAGAACAATCTTGGGCTATAGAAGATAAAGGTGCACGCTCTTCTATGTCAACAAAGTTTACAATAGAGCATTATAGGGTAGAGATTTCTTGCTAGAGATGCTTTCAAATGAGAAAAAGGATGAATTTATGTAGAAAGCTTACGATACCTTGGTGTTATCGTTGGCAGATAATGTATTGAGAGAGGTTACCACAAAAAGCACACTAATAGGATTATGGTCAAAGCTGGATAGTCTGTATATGACAAAGTCCCTCACAAATCAGTTGTATTTGAAATAACAGTTATACATATTGAGGATGAAGGAAGGTACATTTATCACTTAACATATTGATTATTTCAATAACGTGATAAGAGATCTCACTAGTGTAGATGTACAAATTGAGGATGAAGATCAAGCATTAATTCTATTGTGTTCTCTACCTAAATCCTTTTAACACTTAGTTATTATTTTACTATATGGGAAAGACACAATTTCAATAGAGGATGTGAAAGCTTTATTGAATTCAAAAGAATTGAGAAGCATGTCTTTAGATGTAACAATAGTAAAAGTGGGGAAGGATTAGTTGTGAAGGGGAGACCAAAAGAAACGAAAAGGAGTAGAGGCCAATCTAAGTCTTGAAATAGGCCTAGAACAAATGATAAATATTTTAGATGCAAAGAAAAAGGGCACTGAAAATGAAATTGTCCAAAACATGGAAAGGCTAAGGATTTAGGTGAATCTTCTTATTAGAAATGGGAAGATGTTGCAAGAATTGTTAAGGATGAGTTTGATGGTAGGCTTGTTCTCAATGTTACTGAGAGCCTTTTGAGTTTGGAGTGGATTTTAGATAGTGGTTGTTCCTACCATTTGTGCCCACTAGAGGATTAGTTTACCACATGTAGTAAAGTGCTCATAGAAAATGATGCTTCTTGAAGAGTTGTAGGGATTCACACAGTGAGTATCAGAATGCATGATGGTATAGTGAGGACACTGACAAATGTGCATAATGTTCTTAATCTAAAAAATAATTTAATTTTATTGGGTACTCTAGATAAAGACGTTTGTGAGTACAAAGCTCGAGATAGAGCTCTGTGGATTTCAAAAGGTTTACTACTAATTATGAAGGGAGGCAAAAAGAATGGTCTTTACATATTGCAAAGTAGTATAGTTTCTAGTACTGCAACAGTTTCTTCATCACTCAATGATACTATGAGGTTGTGGCATATGCAGTTTGGGTATATGAGTGAAAGGGAAATGTTAGAATTAGGCAAATGGGGTTTTCTTTGTGGAGAGAAAATTGGGGAGCTAGATTTCTATAAGTAATGTGTTATTGTTAAGCAACATAGGGTGAAGTTCAGCACTGCAATTCATAGGACCAAAGGTACCTTAGATTATATTCATTCAGATCTTTAGTGGCCTTCTTAGGTTTCTCAAATGGTGGTGCTAGATATATACTAACACTCATTAATGACTTTTTACCAAACGTATGGGTGTACATATTGAATTATAAGAATGAGGTATTTATCAATTTCAAGCAATGGAAGACTTTGATTGAGAAGTAAACAAGAAAGAGAATCAAATGCTTAAGGTTAATAATGGATTGGAGTTCTACAATAAGAAATTTAAGGAGTTCTGCGATAAGGAAAAGATTGTGAGGTATTGCACAGTTGTACATACACCATAATAAAATGGAGTTGCAAAATAGAAGTTTGGTCCAAGTCTCTTGCTAATTACTCAAATATGAGAGTATTTAGATGTCCAACCTATGCTCATATCTGTGATGGGAAGCTTGAACCAAGGGCTAGGAAGTGAATATTCCTAGGCTATGCAGATGGAATTAAGAATTATCATTTATGGTGTACTGTTGATAAGGGCTCCAAGGTGATTATTAACAGGGATGCGACATTTGATTAGTCTGCTACAATGAAGAGATAGAGTAGGGTGAAAGTAGTTGATAGGGGTTAAAGAGAAAATGGAGTTTGATATTGATACTTCGCATGTTCCAAAGAGGAAACAAAAGGTGGTAGATGAAGTTGGTCAAAGCTTATTATTACCTAATTAGCAAAAAGAAATTGATTTACTATAGAATTATCATTTGGCTCGCGATAAAGAGAAGAGGAAAATTAAACCACCATAGTAGTTTGCATATTTAGATATAATTATTTATGATTTGAGTTTAGCCAAAAAGTTTGTGGGTGATGATCTAATCACATATAGAGAGGCCATTTCTTGTCCAAATTCTGATAAATGGGCAGCTGCTATGAGTGAAGACAAAGCCTCTACACAAGAATAGCATGTGAGAGCTACTTGATATACCTAAAGGGCAAAAAATGATAAGTTGCAAATGGATCTGCAAAAGAAAAAAAAGAGGTTCCCGAGGCTAAGGATGCTAGATACAAGGTGCGATTGCTTGCTAAGGGTTTACTTAGAGAGAGGGATTTGACATTCATGAGATGTTCTCCCTAGTTATAAAGCATACTTCCATTCGTACGTTACTTGCCATGGTAACTTTATTTAATATAGAGCTTAAGCAAATGGATGTGAAAACAACATTTCTGTATGTTGAGTTGGAGGAACAAATTTACATGAGTCAACTAGATAGATTCATTGTTTCCATAAAGGAAAATCAAGCATATCTTTTGAAGAGATCTTTGTATACTTTTATTACCAAGATTAGATATACTAAAGCATTTATGATTGTTGCTTATATCATAAGAAATGTAGTGATGGCTTTCTCATATATTTGTTGCTATATGTTGATTGCCTTTAGAAAGATATCTGAGATCAATGTTTTAAAGGCTCAATTAAGTGAAGAATTTGAGATGAAAGATTTAGGTAGCACAAAGAGGATATTAGGCATAGAGACCATCCAAGATAGACATTTTGGGTTGTTGTATTTATCTCAACAAGATTATATTAAGAAAGTACATGAGCAGTTTGGAATGGTTAAGTTCAAGCCAGTTAGTACGCCATTTGTAGCTCATTCAGGCTCACATCAAATTTATCATTGAGTATTGAGAAGGAGGTGGACCACATGTCTAATGTGTCATATACTAGTGTAGTTGGTAGTTTGATGTACGCCATGGCATGCACTAGGTCGGATATTTCACAAGTAGTCAGTGTTGTGAGCAGGACATACACGAGTTGGGAAAGATTCATTGGCAGATAGTGAAATGAATTATTAGATATCTAAGAGGTTCTGCAAATAGATATTTAAAGTATAGTCAATTGAATCCTATTGCTAGAATTTTTGGCTATGTAGATGTAGATTATGCTAGAGGTTTGGACAGTAAAAGTTTAATAGCAAGCTATGTTTTGTGTTTTGAGTTGTACTGTTACCTAGAAGGCGACTTTGCAGTCATTAGTTACATTGTCTACAATAGAGGCTGAGTACATGGCTTTAGTTGAAGGCATTTGGCTAAAGGTGCTGATTGATTATATGGGTATAAATTCAGATATTACTACTGCATTTTGTGATAGTTAAAATGCTATATACTTATCAAAGTATTAAGCATTTCATGAGAAAATGAAGCATATTAATATGAGGCATCACTTTGTTTGAGATATGGTGTCTCAAGATGTCATTTTCAGTTGACAAGGTTAGGAGTAAGATTAATTCAGAAGATATATAGACAAAAACTATTCCAAGAATCAAATTTGAGCATTATTTGGATTTGATAAACATTTGCAGACTCAGATGATAGCTTTTTTGAGAGGTGGGGACAAAGATGATTGATGGAGCATTTCAAGTCAAGGTGGAGAATTGTTGATTATAGATTTGAATTTAAGCGACAAATGACAAAAGATGGAAGAACAGGGCAAAATGGTATGGAACGGATGAGATAGGACATTGGAGCACGCCCCAATGTACATAAGCAAAATGCCATGGGCCAGGGAGTAAGTAAGTAGTACTCAAGCGTGGATCTAGGCAATTCATGCCCACAACGCATGCCAGGGTGTGAGCAGGTTGTGCCTAGGTGTGGTACATGCTGGAATCTTGCGCTAGGGCACAAGTTTTTCTGCACCCAAGCGTGGTGTGTTTTTGCTAGACTTAAGTTACATGCATAAGGGCATAAACCCATGGCCTATTTTGCTATCTCTTTGGGTGTTTAAACCAGTTTCTTCCACATTGATAAGAACTAACCAAGGATGAACCCTAGAACTTGATTCTATACTACGTTAGAGATTTTATCTCAGAATGGAGTTTAGAATGAGAATGTTTAGTGTTCTCATAAGATTTGTGGGACTTAAAACTGTACTTGGCACTTTAATTTAGAATCAATATTTTCATATTTTTGTCATGTGGACTAAACACATCATCAAACTACGTTAAATTTTGTTGTCTCTTTCATTGAATTACTTTGCTTTTATTTCTCAATTTTACTATTTGGTCTTTCTGAGTTTTAACACCAACATTTTGTGAATACAAACATCTTCTTTTTTTTTTATAGAGTCTATAGATACTCTATCACCTCTCTTGAGAAAATTAATAAATAATTTCTATTCAAGAAATAAAATCAAACTTTGTTTGGAAAGTTTGAATTGTGAAATCATTTATACTATCTCACAAGGCAACATAATTCTTGGATGGATACATTTTATGTTTAATATGTACAATATCTTGTGTCACATATGTTATTGCATAACTTTAAAACATATCAAAATTCACTCTAAACTTAACATTTGTTAATCCTTCTCCTGTATTAAAGTCGACATGGTATTTTGAAAATTACATGACAAAAGTGTTTGAACGATACATATTTGTAATGATTTTTTTTTCATTTAGAATATATCTAGTATTTTATTTTCAGTGGTTTTAATTTATGCAAAAATTTGATAAAATATTTTTTTTCATAAATTAATAGTTTAAAACCTAAGGGGGGAAGGGAGGGGGGGAACTACAAAACAAAAGACATACTAATAACAAACATACAGAAAACTTTATAAGAATAACTTATTGAAATATGAGTAAAATATATTTCAAAATAAATTTCAAAATAAACTACAGAAAATAATTTTCTTGTGTATTACTAATGGTAATATTGATCTTAAATTTTACAATAATTACTAGTTTGTTGCTACAGAAAACGCGAAAGCAATTATAATTAATCGTCTGTAAATGCCAAAAATTAATTTCCAAGTAATAAAGAAAAAATTATGTATGTAAGAAAAATAAATTTGCGTAAATATTTCTAATTTTTGAAACACTTAAATATTAAGATTTGTCGCTAAATATCAACATAGTTATTTTCTAACTTACAAGCTTGTAATAAATTAGTTAACTTAATTAATTTATAATTATACAAATGTGATCAAAATTTATATGTAATTGCATTACATTGTATTAAATATTTTTCTTGAGTATTAGGTATGCAATAATTTCTTCTAGAATAGTTATAAAGATATAATGCATCAAATACTAAAATGATTTTATAAAATTAAAAAAGTATAAAACACAAAAATAATATTAATTGTGTAGCACCCCAAAAAGACAATGGTGAAGTTAAAAAGACTAACCCAAGGCAAGCAGATATGTACATGTCAAAAGACAAAGTCAAACTTAACTATTTACATATCAAACCCAAAAGTCAAGCATGGGAGTTAGGTGCATCCTAGTCAAGTCTATATATATACATACTCACAAACCCTAAAGCTAGGTAATTACAAGTCAGGAAATAGCCAAATTCAAGTCCTTAAAATACATATATGCCTATTCTATTATGAAACACACATGTCATCACTTGTGCATTCGTTAGACCTTCTTCCTCCATTAGACCCTGTCTAGGAAAGAAATAAGAAACAATAGGTGGGGTAAGTCCTAAGAACTTAGCAAGTGGAGAGTACGACAAGTAGTTAAGGGAAAAACTATTGGAGTTAAATCTAACAATAAGCAAAGTATTGATAAGTAGGGATTAAAGTAAATAAGGTGTGCAATAACAATGACATGACGTAATGATACAATATAATAGATGTTATACAAAATTCAACTGACTATTGGTAATTACAACCTTATTGCTCCCAAAACAAAATATAACAAGCAAAACTGGATACAAATATAGCACAAACAAGTTTTCCTTATCACCCAATTGCTCAAGCACTCAATCAGCATGTAATAACGTGACATGTTGCATGGCCGACTACATGTTAGATCCCATCACTCACAAGTATCTACCTCTAACTATCTACAAGTTAGAATTGTGAGTGGGTATTAGTTGGGAGACCAATTACCATTGGTCCCTTCTGCGTAGTCATCTTTCTGGACCTAGTCTGGGTCCTAACTTCCCATGTGTCATGGCTCGCTCATTGGAGAAGCATGACGACCGTGACTCGAGGGGGTGGTTGGAGCGACAAGGTGTTGTCAGCTCATCCGGTAGGGCGAAACGGCCCATGAGCAGAGACTTTTACGAGGTGCAGATTGCAAAACTGTTTCGATGGCATACTCTCTGAGTTATGAGGATGCTTCCCACCAAGTTTGAAGTCATTCCGTGTCCGTTAGGGCACCGAACATTAAGGCGACCGGGAGCGGTCTTTCTGCGCGCGGGTAGCGCAAAGATGCGTGGAGCAGAGTGGCTTGAAAAAGGAATTTTGTGAAACTGTTTCAGTGGGCATTTGGAATAGGCGAGTACGCCAGTACTGTGAGGCGTTCTGATGCTTATGCTAGTAGGCTATTGGGCCGAAATGAGTAACAGGTCATGAAAAAGACTCGAGATGGACGTTGGCGGATCGAAGGTTGGGTGAAACCTGAGATGCCATCACGGACAGACGATCGTTCTGCTGCAAAATAGAGTCCGTTCGTGACACCATGGAATCCTTTTAGGTCTGAATGTCCCAAAGGCACCCCTAAAGGTGACAAAACATTATGCCAACAAATGGGAATTTAAATCCAAAATTCTGACCATGAATATAATTGAATGTAAGGCATGAATAGCAATTCCCAAAATATATCAACTGGCAAGGCTTGTTCAAAGGACATGAAAAATAATAACTTAGAGACACTAGTACATATGGTTCAACAAGACCACATCAAATAACATATTAACAGAAAACTAGCAATGAACACGAGGTGAGCCAGGATGGCTATGAGGTATAAGAGACAATAAACTAATAATATCAAAGGAGGTTCTAGACACCATAACAAATATAATCAATACCAATAAATAGACAACAGAGAATTTCAGCAACGATGGCCATTCATTTCCTAAAACAAAGAAAGGTTAGACCCTCACCTTAAATTCCACAAAAGTGCTTTCCACGTCCTACAGCTTTGTAAACTTTAGCTCCTTGTCACTTATTCTGATAGAATGTATTTAATGTCAAAATACTTGCACCAAATCCTTTAAACAATAATTAAACTATTTATGCCTTAATATCGGGTGTTTTTCAATTAGTATAATATTTAGAGGCTTGGTTTCGAAAATATCGTAATGATAATAGAGTAATATGTTAATGTCGCTATAGTATTAATAAGAGATTTATTTGTTCTAAGTCACTAATCATTCTTTACATTTTTATTATCTAAATTAACAGTCTAAATCTATAACAATAATTTAGTCAAAATACAAGAATTTACTCAAATTTCTATTGATACCTAATCCTTGCAACATTATACAAAGTTAGGGTTTATTACAACATTTAGCCTAATTAACCATGGTTAAGCTTACTTTAACATATTCAGACCCACTTAGCACTAAGTGCAACTACATATATATCTAATGCCTCTGTTTAATTCATATTCTTTCCTAATCATGTCAAAACATAGGAAATCATAAGGCAATAAGAACAACAAAGCTCAAGTGGTAGCAAATCCTATTTCCAGATGAATTTTTACCAATTCACTTAGATTTGGAACTAAGTTATTGCACGAAAATGCCATGCATCTGACCTCATTAATGACACGAAGCTATTATCTCTAGACCACCAAAGCTACCACCGCCAAAATTGCGCGTGTCCATTACTAACTAACGTGCCTCTCCGCATACAACAAAAAGCCCAAGTTAATTTCTAGTTTCACTGTCTGATTGATGTCCAATTGCAACTTGAATCACACTGCTTTATTGTCATCACTGCTTGTTTTGCTCAATTCCACTATCGCTAGTGGTCAAAACTAAAAATTGAAGCACCTGGTTGTTCATTGAGTTGAACCCATCAAAATTCACCCATGGTCCACCTTAAAAAGTTGCTGAAAATGTCATGTCCATCACCCTCCGCTATGTCAAGATTTTTTGCTCAAATTTTGGCCATTTCACTGATTGTCTTTGTGAGATATCGGCATCGGTGTGTTTCTTGAGCTTATAGGAATGCAATAGTGTGGTTGTTTTCAAGTCTCACTAGCACCAAAGGAGAGATTGTTGGAGAGGTAAGGTGTGGCTTGTACATGGAAATTTGGTAAATTGTGAGGGGTAGTTTGCTATTTATATATTATGGTTTTCAGAATTACAAAACAACCCTAGGACTTTTTCATAGTTTGATTAAGTCCTTAAATTAGTTAGTGCCCTAAATTGACCTAATTGACCTTTTTTAATATTGGATTAACCCCCAAAATTTTCAAGTTCCTTACAATTAAGTCCTTTTTATTTATTTTTTAGCCCTTAATTTTTTATTGTTTTTTTGTCAAATTAAAATTATGATTTTTAGATTTTACTTTCTCTAATTAGAATTTTAAAGGGTGTTACAATCCTTTACCTCTTAAAAGAATCTAGTTCCCAAATTCTTACATGACCACTGGAAAGGTTCGAGGTAATGCTGGCACATGTGATTTTCTCGCTCCCAAGTTGCCTTTTCTATGTTGTGACTACACCATAACACTTTCACTTGAGGAATCCTTCGATTCTGAGGCGTTTGGAATTTTTGATCCGAGATGTGGATCAGTTGCTCTTCATAGGTTAGGCTACTTTCTAGTAATACATCTTCATGTGAAATAACATGGGAGAGGTTAAAGTGATACTTCTAGAGATGTGACATGAAAGATGCCATGTATTCCTGTCAAACCTTAAGGTAGTGCTAATTAATAAGCCACTAATCCAACTCATTCGCAGATCTCATAAAGGCCAACATATCTTGAGCTGAGCTTTCAGCCCTCTCCAATCTTTGAATGCCCTTTCTTGGAGATAATTTGAGGAATACTTGGTCACCAACTTCAAATTCCAAGTCTTTTCTCCACTTATCTGCATAACTCTTCACTCGATCTTAAGTTGTTTTCATTCTTTGCTTAATTATTTTTACCTTATAAATGGTCTTTTGTATCAATTCCGACCTTAAGGTTCCTAAAGACTTATCAGCGTTGCTTCTGTGCTCGTCAAGGTCCTAATGTAATAGAGATTGGCATTTTCTTCCATATAGTGCTTTGAATGGGGTAATCTAAATGGTTGACTAGTAGTTGTTATTGTAAGTAAATTCTATCAAAGGGAGGTATCTGTTCCAACTGCTACCAAAATCCAAAGCACATGCTCGTAGTATGTCTTCCAATATCCAAATAACTCTTTTTGACTAACCATCAGTTTAAGCATGAGCAGCAGAGCTAAATTGTAACCTTATTCTAAGGTGTTCTTGCAAACTCTTCCAAAGTCTTGAGGAGAATTTTGAATCTTGATCTACCACAATACTAGCTAGGATTCCATGTAACTTGACTATTTCTCTAATGTATAATTCTGCTAATTTTTCTACCTGGCAATATATCCCAACTAGTAAGAAATGTGCAGACTTTTTTAACCGATCCACTATCACCTAAATGCTGTCATTCCTCCTCGAGCTATTGGTAGACTCGTTACAAAGTCCATAGTTACCAACTCCTATTTCTAATTAGCAATCAAAAATGGCTGTAGCAATCCTAATAGTTGTTGATATGTTGCTTTCACTAACTAGGAAGTTAGGCACTTTGTTACATAATCTGTAACATCTTTTTTATCTCGTTCCACCAAAATTGCTTTTTCAAATCCCAATACATATCCATACCTCTCCAGTGTACTACATATCTTGCCTTATGTGTTTTTTCCAGTAGTCTCTCTTTCATGTCTTCAAGAACACAGATTCTTTAATGGAACAAAAGAGTGCTTTAACTATATATATATATATATATACTAAATTCAGACTCTCCAGAACTTGCAATAACTTCTTTCTGTTTTTACATTCAACCATTATTTGCTTAGGCTCATCATATTTCATCACATAACTCTAGCTGCATGTTTACTCCTGCAATCTAGATTCGATGTTTCAATCTTATCACAACATTTGCTCCTTGATTTTCTAATGTTTCGTTTCCCAACATATGGGCCATCCTGACCTTTCGACCTAAGGCATCTACTATTATATTCACTTTTCCCTAATGGTAGATAATGAAAAAGTTGTAATCTTCTAGAAATTTCATCCACCTTTGCTTTTGCACATTTAAGTCTTTCTGGGTATGTAAGTAGCTAAGGCTCTTATGATTAATATATATCTCAAAGGTGGCTCCACAGAGATAGTGCCTTTATTTTGCTAGTGTAAAAATTACTACAGCTAACTACAAATCATGAGTTGGATAGTTTCACTCATGTAGTTTAAGTTTCCTAGATGCATACACAATAACTTGCCCATTCTTCATTACCACACAACCAAGCCTTTCCATAGATGCGTCTGTATAAACAATAAAACCTTCTAACCTTTGGGAAGGATTAAAACTGGAGCTAAGGTCAACCTGTTCTTCAATTCTTGGAAACTCCTTTTGTTTTTCTCATTCTAATCAAATGATTAATCTTTTTTAGTCAACTTAGTAACAAGTCAGCTATCTTAGAAAAATCTTGTACAAACCTGCAATAACAATCAGTATGTCCCAAAAAGTTGCAAACTTCTATTACATTCTTAGGTTGTTTCTAGTTGACTATTGCTTCTATCTTAGAGAGGTAAACCTGTACCCCATCCCTGGATATGATGTGTCCTAAAAAGACTACTTTTTCCAACTAGAATTCACATTTGTTGAACTTTGCATATAGCTTGTGCTCCCTCATTGTTCTTAAAAACAAATGTAAGTGCTCTATATGCTCCTCTGTGGTTCTTAAATATAGTAAAATGTTATATATGAATATTACCATGAATCGATCCAAATAGTGTTGAAATATTTGGTGCATCAAATCATGAAAGCTGTTGGGGCTTTGGTTAGACCAAATGGCATTACTACAAACTCAAAATGATCATACTGGGAATTGAACACAGTCTTTAATATATCCTCTTTCTTGATTTTCAACTAATAGTACTGTCATCTCAAATCTAACTTCGAGAATATTATGGATCCTTGTAAAGGGTCAAACAACTCCTCCAAATATGGAAAGGGGTATTTGTTTGTGACTTTATTCAACTCTTGATAGTCTATGCATATGCTTAAGGACCCATCTTTCATCTTAACTAACAACACTGACGTTCCCCATAGGGAGGTGTTGGGTATTATGAATTTTTTCTTTAATATTTTTTGGAGTTGATTCTTTAGCTCTTTCAATTCTGCAAGTGCCATTCGATAGGGAGTTTTAGAGAAAGGCATGGTGTCAAGAAAAGTATGGATGACGAACTCTATCTCTCGATTAGGGGGCAATGAGTTTAGTTCCTCCAAAAATACATCTAGATATTTAGCTACTATCTCCACTTCCTCTAATTTGTCTGTGTCTTGAGGTTTGTTGATAATGTATGCTAGAAATTTCTATCCTTCTCTCTTCAAAATTTGCTTGCCTTCCATTGTAGCCATAATAGGTATCTGGGAAGTTGCATCTATGAAACGACACATCGATATTGGCATCTCATCTCCAAAAGTGATATGCTTCTTGTAACAACTCATTTGTGCCTGATACTAGTACAGCTAATCCATCCTAAGTATTAGATCATAATTTGAATAGGCATTTCTATAAGATCAGCTAGATACTCTTTATCCTTTATCCTAACTGGACATGATTGGGACATGGTATTTGTTATCCCTAACGATGTCTGTACTTTTATTTGATAGGTCATGTTTTTGGGTTGTATATTCAATTTTCAAGAGAAAGATATAGATATTAAAGAATGAGTGGCTCCAGGATCATTTAAAGTATTACCAACAATTCCACAATTAGAAATCATATCTTTAACTACTTCATTTAGGTTTGGTACTTTCATCTGCTAGGGCATATGTACAAGCTCAGACCTTCAATTTTCTACTAGTCTTTGCTACTTGTTTTCCTTTCTCTAAAAGTGCTGGCTTTTTTCTATTGGGGTATTATTTGATAAGGTGTTGATCGTTGCCATAAACCACACATCTGCTTTATTTTTTCCAATATTTTGATTCTTTGTAGCTTGGCCTTCCACAAAATTCACATTTCTTTTGTGCCACCCATTGTGTTGTATCTATGGCCCCACTGACTTGGTGAACTCATTGGATAGCACCTCTAATCTGTAATTTTGGTTGTTTCTTTCCAAGGTTATTCTATCTAGTAGGGGGCACTCTTCCTTTTAGCCCTTTGTCCTCAATTTTGATTTCCTACAATTTTGACTCTATCTGTAGTGCCTTGCTCATGGCATGGTTAAAGCTCCACAAATCACATGTGATAAGGGCTTGTCTGATTTTCAATCGGAGCTCTTCCATAAATTTGTGGATTTATCGTTCCTTGTCTCTAAGTATGTGGGGTGCATATTGAATCAATCAACTAAATGTGGCCTTGTATTGGCTTATAGATGATGTTCATTGCATCATATCCATAAACTTCCTTTCCCTTGCATGCTTAGCGACCAATGGCACATATTTCACCATGAATTCCTGAGTAAACTTTTTCCAAGTTCGCTGAGTTTCTTCTGTGGTCCACCTGTGGCCAAACATCTTCCACCAGTTGTGCATGGGACCTTTTCCCCAATATATCATTCAAGTTATAGAGCTGCTCTTCATAGTTTTGGCACTGTTCCAACATTGCCCATTCTAACTATTTGTAACACCCCAAAATTTTTATGATTTATAGAATTTAAATTTTATTATTTTTAATTTTGTGGAATTTAATTATTTCTTATATTATTATTTTATTTAAAATTTTTGGATCAATTTGCAGTTTTCAAAAAAAACTAATTGAACAAAAATTTAAAATCTAGGGCTTGCATGAAATCCCTTTAGTCAACTAAGGTCAAGATGATATTTTAATTAACTAAGAGACTTAATTGAACCATTTACTAAATTAGGGACTAAATGTTAAATTCTTAAAAATTGAATTTTCTTAAAAAAAAAAATATTGCATGAGGAAGGACGTGTCACCACCTCACCATTTCATCTTCACCATTTCTTCACCACCATACTATCTCTGTCAATTCTCTCTTAACTCCAACACCAGCCACCATTTCTAGCAGCACTTTCTACATCTAACCTCATCAACTATTCTTCCTGATCAATCCCAGCAACACCATCACAACACCAACACAAACCCAGCACTAAGGTTTTTATAATTTTGAAGAAGCGAAAGTTGACCTCAAAATCACTGGCGAGGAGATATCTGATGGACAATTTTGATGGTGGTTTTGAAAGCCATTGGTGCGGAGAGCAAGTTGGTAGCTTTGAATGAGTGATCGAAGTAGTGGTAGGGCAAAAATAGCAGTTACACACGCGATGGCGGTAAGTAAAAATTGGAACTTTCAAGCCACGATTGAGGGCCTTCTCAACCTCAAATCTAAAAACTAAAGGCATGTTGGACTCAAGAGGAAGAAAGCTAACGGTGGTGGTCTTGACATTTTTTGGTGACGGCAGCTGGTGGTAACGGTGCGGTGGCAGTCAGGGGGACAGAAACTCCTGCTCATCACGGTGATTGTGGTGGTGCGATTGGTTTATAATTTTGAGGTCCTGATTGCATGTTTTTGGGTAAAATGATCAATTTTGAGATTAGGATTTTTATACATTTCATTCACTTATAACTCTTGTACCCTCGAATAAAAAATTCTAATTTGTACTAGGCAGTGAAATGATTAATGCATGAATAATGTTGGATTTTTAGGCCCTCAAATTATATTAAATATGATAATTGTAAAATTATTGAGTTAATTGAGTTAGAAAAATCAAAATTTAGAAAATTAGACCTTAATGATAACAATTGAATTATTGAGTTAATCGACGTATTATTACTCCTTAGAATATTGATATGAAATTTAATTGATTATTCCTATAGCTTGTATCGTTAAAAACCTTGTAAATTATATTAAGTTGGTAGCTTATTAATGTATTTTCTAGATGATAATTTTAGGTGAATTTTAATATGGAATTGATTGGGTAGTTATTAATCTTATACAGATAGTACATAGCAATTTATGATTTTTGAAGGTTGTTCTGGTTGAATATGGATTTTAATAAGTGAATCATTTTCATGGTTAAGTGATGAGGAGCAAGAAACTATGGATTTGTAGGCCACCGACTATAGCTACCTTTTGAGGCTTTTGGAGATGAGGTTCTCCCGTTTGGCTTATTACTTTGTTAAGCTTATTCATAAGTTGTTGCACCCTGGTGAGGTTGTTCCACTCTAGGTTCTTGCTTGTGTAAGCTTATTTGTGCTTGTTGGAAACCCCTATGAGGGTCTAAATATTTGGCACCTTTCTATCTGTATGTGATTGTAATATGCCCTTTGTAGGTTTTCTCTTTTTGTTCCGTACTATGTTTGTTGAAAATTTGAAATGTTATTGCTCTTTGATTTGTAGACCCTTGTGAGGGTTATTCTTTGACATCAAATCTTTTTTGTCATTCCGGTGCTCAGAACTTTCTTCATATTGTCAGATTTTATCCCCTATAACCAAACTTATTGGCTCATCCCTTTTTGATAGTGATGAATGAAAGCATTATATTGAAATGGTCAGGTAGACCTAATCGTATTGATAGTTCTCTTGATTGTTCATGTATCTTATTATTGGAATAGGCCTTGTTGGCTATTATTGAATATCGTGTTTATTATTGCTTGAAAGTGAATTGTTATCTGTTGGCATTATTTCGTGCCACCCATGGGGATGCCCTTAGGAAGTTTCCACCTAAAAGGACACCACAAATAGTTGGCCTCGGGGCTAGGTCTGAAAAGAAGACCGGTCAGAACGAACCAACGATGACAAGTCTTCCGGCTAGTACCCACCTAAGATCTGGACTTATAGGTAGTTAAAGATAGCAAACTGTGAGTAGTGGGATCTAACATGTGGTCGACCATGCCATATAAATGTTAGTTACACACCGAGCTATGTGCTCAAGCAAATGGAGAGATAAGGGAAAGTACTTATGCTCAAATTAATTGTTATTGATTGTTATCTTGAATTAATCGAGGAGCAATAAGGAAAGATTCAACCAAGTTCGCTAAATGTTTATATATTCGTGCTTTTTAGAATTTAAAGATTAATTCTTAATAGTCTTAATTTGATTGCCTAAATTGTAATAAAAAAATCTGTCATTTTGTTATTCCAGTTCATCTCTCTCTCTAATTTATATTATGTAATCTATCACTGAGTTTTTAAGACTCACCCTCATTGTTACCATTATTTTTCAGACAGGTCAAGGTTAAAGAGCAAAGGATCATGTTTTGGGTTGAAGTTACTTTGTAATAGATTAAGTGTATGGTTATATATATAGTATCCACATAATCGAGACCTTGGTTAAAAGATACAATATGAAGGTTGTATGAACTTAAGACATTTAGGTTATATATATATATATATATATCATGTTTATGGGTGTTTATTTTACTTGAGATGATTAAACTTCAGGTTTCCTAGTTATCATTTGAATAGATTTCAAGTTTGAATTGGTGGCTCCTCCGCTTAAGGTGATGCTTCGAGAGAGGGTGCCACAGTCTATAATCATTACCTTTCTGTCTCTATGGCCCCATGTCATCCTACAATATATAAGTTTATCTCATTAAAGTCATACTATTTAAGTTTTTTTTCCAAACTTTCTTAACCACATAAGGGCTTTTCAATCATACATAAGATATCCTAGGTTCTATTCTCATTCAAAAGTCCAATGCCTAATTTTTGGAAGTAAGGATTACAAACTAAACGACCGCCCTAGGTGTAATCTCTTACCTCCTAATATCGAACACTATACTGAAGAGTTCGTACCTTAACTAACCCTCTATTCCGCTTACTCAACACAAATCTCACTGACACCCATATATCTAGGCAATTACTAAACTTGGGCTCTAATACTACCTCTATAACACTCAGACAAGATTAAGGCCTAACGTAAGGTGTCATCTGTTCAAACTTATAACATAATTTCAAAAGATAACTTAAAGAAACTGATACCTAGTGAATAACCGTAAAAGATAATGGTGAAGGTAACAAGAGGAACCCAAGGTATGTAATATGTACATATCTAAAGATAAAGTTAGACTTACTTAACTACTTACATATCAAGCCCAAAAGTCTAAGCACAAAAGTTAGGTGCATCCTAGTCAAGTCTATATACACACATATACACACATATCCCACAGCTAGATAATTACCAGCCAAGAAGTAGCCCAATTCAAGTCCTTAAATACATATATGCCTATTTCATTACAATACATACATGTCATCACTGGAGCATTCCTTAGACCTTCTTCCATTAGACCCAATCTAGGAAAGAAATAAGAAACAGCAAGTACAATAAGTCCTAAAGACTTTGTGAGATGAGAGTACAATAAGCAGTTAAGAGAAAAATAATTGGAAGTAAATCTAGCAATAAGCAAAGTATTGATAAGTAGGGATTTAAGTAAACAAAACATATAATAACATTGACATGAAAAAATGATATAATATAATAGATGCCATACAAAAATTCAGCCAACTATTGACAATTTCGACCTCATTGCTCCTAGAACAGAACATAACAAGCCAAATCAGATACAAATATAGAACAGACAAGTTTTCCTTAGCACTTTATTACTTGAGCACTAAGCTTGGTAGGCAATAACATGACATGAGGAATAGCCGGCTGTATGCAAGATCCCACCACTCGCAAGTAGCTATCTCCAAATATCTATAAGTTAGGATCGTGAGTAAGTACTAGCCAAGAGACCAGTCACCATCGATCCATTCCGCCCAGTCATTTTTTTGGACCTAGTCCCAAGTCTAATTTCTCGTGGTATCCCTTCGAGTTTAAATATCCCAAGGACATCCCTAAGAGTGACAAGACATAATGCCAACAGATAGGAATGCAAATCCAAAATTCTAATCATGAATATAATTGAATGCAGGGTATGAATAGTAATTCCCATAGTATATCCGCCGGAAAGGCCTGTTCAAAGGACACGAAGAATAATAACTCGGAGACACTAGTATATATGGGTAGGTAAGACCACATCAAATAACATATTCATAAGAAACTAGCAATGAACATGAGGTGAGCTGGCATGGTTTTTTGGTACAAGAGATAATAAACTAATAATACGAAAGGAGGTTCTAGACACCATAACAAGTACAATCAATACCAACAAATAGACAACAGAGAATTTCAACAACGGTGACCATTCACTTCTTAGAAGAAAGAAAGATTAGATCCTCACCTTAAATTCCACAAAAGTGCTATCCATGTCCTACTTCCCTATAGACCTTAGCTCCCATCACCTATTCCAATAGAATGTCTTTAATGTCAAAAAACTTGCTTCATATCCTTTAAACAATAGTTGAACCATTTATGTCTTAATATTGGGTGTTTTCCAATTAATATAGTATTTAGAGGCTTGATTTCAAAAATATCGTAAAGGTAACATCCTAAACATGCTAATGTCACTATAGTATTGACAAGGGATATATTTGTTCCATGTCATTAGTCATTCTTCATGTCATTATTTTCTGAATTAACAATCTAAGTCCATAACCAACAATCTAATCAAAACACAAGAATTTACTCAAATTTCTATTAATACTTGGTCCTTGCAACACTATAAAAAGTTAGGATTTTTATTACATCATTTGGCCTAATTAACCATAGCTAAGCTTACTTTAATATATCCGAGCCCCCTTAGCACTAGGTGCAACTACATATATATCCAATATCTCAATTTAATTCATATTCATTCCTAATCATATCAAAATACATGAAATTATATGGTAACAAGAACTACAAAGATCAAATGGTAACAAATCCCATTTCTAATGAATTTTTACCAATTTTCTTAGCTTCGGAGCCAAATCACTGCATGGAAATGCCACGCATGTGGCCATGTCGATGAGATAAAGCTACTGTCTTTGGACTGCTGGAGCTACCACTGGAATTGCTTACGTCCATTGCCAACCAGTGCGCCTCGATGTGTACAACAAAATGCCTCATTTAATTTCTAGTTTCATCGCCGTATTAACATCCAATTATGGCTTGAATCGCATTACTTATTCATCACCGCCATCGCTATAGCCATTGTCGTTGCCACCACCACTAGTGGTCAAAATTGGAAATTGAAGCTAGTAGGTCATTCATTGAGCTGAACTCATTAAAACCCACCTGTAGTCCACCTCAAAAAGTCGTTAGAAATGCTGCGTCCTATTGCCCTCCTCCATGCTGAGATTTCTTACTCGAATTCCAGCCGTTCCACTAGTCATCTCCATTCCACTAGTCATCTCCATGAGATGTTGGTACCAATGTGTTCCTTAAGTTGAGAGGAGAGCAGTGGTGTGGTTGTTTTCAAGTTTCACCAGCATCGAAGGGGCGATCACGGGAAAGGTGAGGTGTGGCTTACATGTGGAACTTTAGTAAATCATGGGGGTGCTTTGCTATTTATGTATTTATAGTTTTCAGAATTATAAAATAACTCTAGGACATTTCCTTAGTTTTAGATTAAGTTTTTCAACTAGTTAGTGCCCTAAATTGATCTAGTTGACCTATTTTAATTTTGGATTGACTCGCAAAATTTTCAGGTTCCTTACAATTAAGTTCTTTTTATCTATTTTTCAGCCCTTAATTTTTATTTTTTTTTGTCAAATTAAAATTGTGATTTTTAGGTTTTACTTTCTCTAATTTGAATTTTAAGGTGTTACAAATTGGCCGATGTTGCTAGAAAAAGGTTATATGTGTTAAATTTCTTGAAAGGATACAACAAAATAATGCAAGTAAATTCTTAAAATTAAGCGGATGAAGATTTGAAGTTTTTGAATATATTTTCATTCCATATAATGTATTAGTGTCTACCTTATCCGGCAATATAATTAGGATACATGAAGGATTCGATAGAAGTAAAAAAATTTCGATTGTTCAAAAGATCAGATTGATTCTATTAAGGTCAATGTATATTAGTAATCGGCCAAGAAAACTCTAGAGAAAAACTAATGTTTTGATATGTTTTGGGTGTTTTGAATGGTATGTTTTAGAGAAATAAATTTTGAGAGTAGAGTTAAAAAATGTGAAAATAGAATTTGAGAATGGGATAGTTTTTGTTTATACTTTGAAAAAGGATGCAAAAAATATTTTGGAGAGTTTTGATATATCTATCTATATTATTATATATAACACAATGGTATATGACCTATAATAATGCAATTTTGATTCTAATTGTGCAATTTTGGCCAAATGGCAAATTCTTATAAATTCGAGCATTTTAATTCATTTAAAAAATTTTCATTATTTGTTGATTTTTATTCCTAACAGATATGATTGTATCTTATATTTGATTTTCTTTCATTCAAAATTTAAAATATATCTATCTATCTATACTATTATATATAGCACAACAATGTGGAACTCATAATGGTGCAATTTTGACCAAATTTTGAATTCTTAGAATTTTGAGTTTTTAATTGAATTTTTTAAATTTTTAGTTATTAAATTTGATATTATTTATTCTTTTAAGATATATAATTTTTTTGAAATCATTTTCTTGATTAGAATAATATTCCTTATTTACCTCTATGTCAAAAATAATTGCATTTTATCTACAAATTATTTTTCATATCTACTTTCAATATGTGGAAGATTTCTTGATCTTTTGAACTTTATAGTTTGATAAATCTTTCATGATTTTTTCTTATCCTTAATAACTAACTTACATCTATACCACTATATATAAAGTTTTCAAAAGTCATTTCATTATATTATCATGTTCTAGCATTTTTTTTCACTCTATTCTTTGTGTTCTCTTTATTTTCTAACTTTTTTTTTCTTCTGTGTCTTTGTGTGCATCTTTAGTTCATTATTCAAATTGCTTATTGTTTATTTGATTTTATTCTTCACTTTTTTTGTTTTGTCTTCCATTTTTATTTTCTTTTTTGGGTTAATTTAAGTTATATTATATGATGGAAGAGATTTTTTGGATTCTAATGCTATAATTTTCTTTTCAATCTAAATAAAGTTTATCATTTAGCATTTATTACTATTAAATTTGTAAATTTATATATCATTTTTGTTTTCCAAGTCTATGTTATCAATTCATTTATTATGAGATTTATTAATTGTACTTAATATTTTTAATTTAATTTAAGTTTTATTAGTTACATTTTTCACCTTAATTATTGATGATTTTGTCATTTCATTTTTATTTTATTTAAATTATTATACATTTAGCATCCTTTTCCTCATTTTTTGAATCAAATTATTAATTTATTGTTAAATTTTATAATTTATTTTCAATTCACTTTTCTTTTCTTTTTTGACTCATCTAAGTTTATAGCTTTATAGGATGAGCTCTATTTTTTGTTTTAATATTTTTAAAATTTATTTTAATTTTTGAATAGTTATAATTTTAGATGTTATTTAATTTATTTTATATTCATATATTTGTAATTATGTGTGTTTATGTATAATTTGAGCTCTTTTTAAAAATTTTATATACTACATCAATATATATATTCTTAGATCATTTTTGATATATTTAAAACAATTATGAGATGGTATACACCTATTAACTTTTTAAGTTTATAACTCTAAACGTTATTTTAGTCTATCAAAAAATATATATTTTATTTTTTTATCTTTTCAAATTTTGTTTGTTTGAAAGATTAACAACTTTTATCGTTATTTACTTTGTTCCACTATTTGCAAAATATAATATGAAGATCCAATTACATTCATACCAAAAAAAATTGAGAATGAACATAATAATTTATTCTTTTCCATATTTTGTTTTACATTCTAATTTCATCCTCATTTCCTATCGGTAATTCCTATTTAAAATTAATTTTGAACTTATAATTACTTTATCATTTACTATGATTTTGACTTCATCAAACTTTTTTCTTCACTTAATAAGTCAATAATTAAGCTATGAATTAAATTAAAAGGTTTCTATAAACTTGCATACTAATATTGATCTTAACTTTGTAATTATTTTACATATTTATTTTAATTTTTTAATATCATAGTTTTGTCTTGGCTTAATTGATTTTTAATCAAAAACTAAAAGTAAATAAGATTTTCCTAATCCTTGGCAACTAATATATTATTTAATTCTTTATATTTTAAGTTTTAACTATATACTCATCCTATTTTAAATCTAAAAAAATCTTAAAGTACCATAATTTTAAATTTTTTCAAACAACTTTCAAGCCGTCAATCTTGTGTTCTATATCATTCTCATATATTTTTATTTTTTAATGCAACTATCTATTAGCTTTTGATCGCATAATATTTATTTTTAATAAAGTACATAATCATAATCATAGATTTTTTGTTTTTGGATGTTTTAATTTTTTTAGCTTCTCATTGAATAATTTTGAAATTTATTTTTTATGGCATAATGTATATGAGATGTCTTTATATTTTGCAAATTTTTAAATCCCAAATTTTAAAACTTTAAATTTAATTTTACTAATCACTTGATATTTTTTGTGATATTTTTATTTTTATATTATTATTTTAGTTATATTTATAATTCAATAATTATATTAATATATAGCAATTTTAAAGAATCCGTGCATAGCACAGGGATAATACTAGTTTATTTATAGAAGAGACAATTTTTCCTATGGTAGTTAAATCAATGCTTTTTATTGGGTATTTGGGTTGAAAATTGAATTGAATTTTTTTTTTTATTTTATGTATACTAAAAAATAAGAGTAATGAGGTTTTTGATAAATTGAGAAAAATTAAAGACCATGGTGTTTTAGGGTTGGGGCTTTGAGAATCAAATTCTAGAATCATTCATGAATTCGAAGTAAGAAGTCAATAGTTAAGGTTCAAATTTATTGACTGAAAATACACATTCGGGGTTTTTGGGGAAAATAACAGAAGTCATTTCCCTTCCAAAATATATCATTTCTTTGATTGTATTTTATGAGAATAATTTTGCCAAAACATTGTCTAAATTGTAGCCTCTTCAAAATAATAGAATTATCATTGTAGCAAGGGTATAAAGTTTCCAATGCAAATATGGTTCTTGCATACCTAATTTAGATTTGTTTTCAAATATATTTTTATTATTTAAAAATAAATTATCAACAATTTTTCTTATTTTTATTAAAATCTAAAGTTATTTTTATTTTAATATATATTCTTCAATAACCAATATATCTCCTTTTTTTATTTTTATTATTATTATTTCCCTTTACATGCACTCTATTAAATATCACATAATCATTACTTTTCAAATAACTTATTCAAATACAAATTCTTTTTAACTCATCTTTTCTAATTATCTCTTCAAATTTCAAAAAATAAGAAGTGAAAATAGAAATATATCCAAACGTCCTCTTTCTTCATTATGGAACCCCTTTCCCCACAACCACCCCAATCCTAGGAAGGGTTAGAAAAGATCTTTCATTTTTTCCCCCTGTAGGCCCTTGCTCCTTCCTTTACGTATGAAGTCTCGAGCTTTTCCAAATTGATTCTAGAGACCACATTCTATGATAGAAAACATTGCGATGGTTATTGGGTTATTATAAACTTTATTTTAAATCTTACAAAATAAAGAGTGTTGATAGGATTGGGTGGAAAAGCTATGCTTAATTGTTATCATGTGAGAAAAAGCCGATGCCTATAAACTAACTTTTTAGAGCATATTACAATATAGGGATTTATTATATGTAATTTACGATCAATTTAATATTAAATATTGTAGATTGTGTAGAATCTCTTACAAAAATATAATAAAAATATGAACTACGTCCTACGATTTGACCTTAATCTTTAACTAAATATTTCAAAATCAACATAATAGTTATATGATGTACAGTAGAAGCCCTTGTATAATTATTTAAAAAGTTCCTCTAAGGATGATTCTCATACCATTCTTTTAATAGTTGGAGGAAGTATTTCCGTAAAAATTGAAATCACTTGAAGCAAAATGTTGATCGTCAATTAAATATATATATATATATATATATTTACTTATGTATATGTGGGAAGGATATTTTTGTCATATAAATTTAAAAATGCCACATAGCATATAATTGAGTGAGTTATATACATGTGTTCCAAAGCATAATATAGAGAGCAAAACGTAACTTGAAATCTATTGCGAAATAAACAAAAACACGCCACTTTTTTCCAAAGTTTAACAATCCAACGATCGACTTCAATTGCTGATCGAAATGAAATCAATGGTACTTTATGTCTAATCCAATACCAAAATGAAGTTTGATTGACAAATTTATGAGTATAGTACCAACTTTAAGCTGTGCTTTTAATCATTAATCCCAACATGCATGAACATAAATAGATATCTACAACTCATCAACCATTCAAGAAACTGTAAATATTATTAAAATCAATTGTATCCAATAATTTACAATAGCCCCGTTCCTAGGGCAGATTCTCCATTCTTTACATGAAAATGCAGTATCCCATACAATCTGCACAGTCAAACAGTATATCCTTCATTTTCTGGGAGGTAAAAAGAGAGTGGGAACATTTTAAAGAAAAAATTAAATGCGAAAAGCCAAAAATGGGGGGCCCAGTCAGGCAGGAGAGTCGACTCGGAGGGAAGCACGACAAAGCGGGCAACTCGACTGAGTGGTGAGCCACTTATCCACACACTCCGAGTGAAAACAATGGTGGCACTGGGGAAGCACTTTTACTTCGTCTCCATCTCCAAATATTCCAAGGCATATGCAGCACTCCGCTTCGCCAGAGTTACCGGTGCCGGAGGCTGAATTCTTATGAAGCACAATAGGCAAGCTGTTAATAGTAGCGGGATCGAGACCCCGCCGCGGCGGCAGTGGGGGTGGCGCGTGTGCCAATTGGGCGCCGGAAGTGGAATTGGGTGGTGGAGGAGGGCCGATGCGGCAGACCCACCTAGCATAGAGGAAGATGAGCGCCACCAGTAGGATGACGGAAAAGAGAACGACGATGAAGAAGAGAGTCCGGCCGCGGATTTGGAAGTTGCTGTCGTCGAATTCGGCGTAGTGCCACCGGAATGGCTGCGAGGATTCTTGTTGGTACGACATATTTGTTGGTAAAGATCAGTAATTGTTATATGCAGTTGCCGCAAATGACCAGGTTTATTCAAACGATCTCACAAAGGGACTAATTGCTTTACTTGGTGGCAGCAACGTCGGCCGCGGCCGCGGCGGCGGTTGTGATAGTATCGGAGGTGTTGGAGCAGTGGTGGGGGAGGGAGAATTGTGGAGAGGGATTGGATATAAAGAGGTAAAAGTTCTTCACACAGTTCAGTTCACTTACATAAGTAGCTGTAATTGTACCTCAAAGCACCTCAAAGCAGGGGCAACGGATACATGGTAATTGTCATGAAAGGGGAATCAAACACTCGCACTAGGAAGCTCGTCTGGCGCGTGTCGGTGAGGAGTAGGTCAGTAGAGTCTAGACCTAACTATTTTTGGCGGAGGTTATTTATGATAAACGTGAGAAATTAACAAATAAACAACTTCTGACAGCGTGCGTTTGCAAAATATGAGGCAAAATGGAAAATTTATGTTGAAGTTGTACGCGTGTTAATTTTTGTTAAATTAAAAGATGATATGTGTAAAAAATGTGTTAGATATTAATTTAAAATTTTTATTTATTTTTTAAAATTTATTAAATTTAA